>SKCR01052967.1:0-119092 GCA_019454045.1 Zanthoxylum bungeanum | reverse complement strand
TTATATATATTTTAAATATTCAAACCTTTCAATCTTTCATGATTTTAATAGTCCAACTATTTAATCAATTTTAATAAGGTACCTATTTATTATAATGATTACAATAATCCAATTATTTAATCAACTATAATTTTAATATTGATTACTATAATCCAATTATAAAATCAACTATCATTTGAATTCAATTATATTGATTACTATAATCGAATTATAAAATCAACTATAATTTTTATTTCAATTATATTGATTACTATAATCCAATTATAAAATCAACTATAATTTGAATAAGTTTGTATATAAGTCTAACTATATATATTTAAAACAACATAAAATATTAGTCCGACTAATACTTTTGATTAATGTGACGAGTAAAATATATGAGTGTGTTTAGCGAGTAATTGAACGAATGTTGCAAATTCAATACTTGCCTCCCCACTATTTTTCGTCGAGCCTCTAACCCTCTGTGGAGTACTCGGGAAACCGTGTTTCCTAGTGGGCTAGGATCCTATTAATAACACCACCCCTGACTTTGGCCAATAAAAAGCTGTATGCTATTCAACTAGGTAGATCTCTCAGATCAATTGGATCTCATCCAATTCCTAGATCCGGTTAGGTGGACATCCAAGTCCGAAACATATGTATAATGTCAATGTATCCATTACATTTTCCTAACCATATCCTCCGAATCATCTAGGCCTTGGCTTTGGCCAAAAACAAACCTAATGATTCCAGTAAGGCGGGACCCATTGACGAGGAAAGTTTCGTAATCAATGTCATTGGACAAAAAGTGATCTTGACTTTGGCCAATAAAAATCACGATTTGGACAAGACACCACTATGCAACAAAACTCTCATGATTCAAGTACATCCTTGATTGACAAAGGTCTTGACTTTGGTCAAAAACAAACCAATGCCAACTTCGATCTTGAACAAGAAACATTCAATGGAAGGATATTTACTTAATATAGATGAGGGATTTCGCGTGCAAATTGGCTACCAATTTAATTATCTTTGTTAAGGTCTCATCATCATACACCCTTAAACATGCATTCTAAATACATAATAAAGCGAGTATGAAATAAAATAATAATGATATGCGGATGGATACTCAACACATTGATCCTAGATCAAATCTCTCCCTTTCTCACTCAAGCTAGCACTTGTACTACTTCTACCCGTTATATTACACTTCTAAAGAAACCTCATATATATAGAGGGGAATAGGTGAGAAGAGAATACAAAGAGAAAGAAGGTGATAAGGCTGGACACGCAGGTCCAATTTAATAAATCGAATTATTACAAAACATTTCTAAAATTGCCCCCCGACTAATATCCATCCGATTATTTTATTCATTCAACACAACCATGTATTCACACACCTAAGCATGCTATCAATCAATCTAATCAAATTAATTAATCTGATAATTAAGTGATCATCCAATGTTCAAACAACGATTTGATTTGTTCGAGTCAAACTCGTTTTTTGCGAACAAGTACTCAAAGTACGAATTCATGAATTAAATTAAACTACATCATTAAATCAAATTTAACATGTATTTAATACTAATTCACTATTCAATTCCAAATTAAATATTGCACTTTATTTAATAAACCTTTACGATTTAAATTCCAAATTCAATCGCGTCGGGACTCAAAGTCCGATTAACGTCCAACGTTAATTTAATTTAAGTCTAATGGGCTTTAACTATTTCTTTAGGCATGGGCTTCGGCAACCAAAGCCCAATAGTGGAATCACCCAAAATGCCTTAGAAATCAATTTCGCCCCATTAGGCCCAATTAACATTAAGGTTCATTAGTGCAATTGGGCTTTATGGTTAAGGTTTTGGCCCCAATTGGATCCAATCCACTTGGCCTAAACCAAACTTGATAAATCAAGCCCAAAAGGCCCAATTACAACAATTCAAGCCAAAGCCCAAATCTAATTTAAGCCTAAATAATCAATTACACTAATCCAATTACGCAATTTAATTACCTAAAGTGCATTACATGATTAATCAACTAAATCAACATTTCCGAAACACTAAATTAGTCCAATTAATCATACTTAATTCATTATTACATGTCAAACACACATAATGAAAAATCAAACCCATTTACATGCTTTCATGCTCTCGGCCAAGGAGGGATTTTGTGTCCGATTTGGTTTCGATCCAATCGAACCTACAATCGACATCAAATCACCATCCAATTTGATTTCCAATACATCCAATGTTCAAAATCAAAATTTACCAAGACATTAGGGCATAATTCCATTCGGCCAAGGTGATAAATTTGGGGATTTTATGTTCAATTCAAAATCCAATCCAATTAGTTTTAAATTAACATTATCCTAAATGATTTCAACTCATCAAATGAATCAAAAACAAATACTCCAAGAATTCCAAAATGATCATCATATTCGGCCAAGGTGTTAATTTTGGGGAAAATAATTCCAAACCCATTTTCATCAAATTAGTCCAACCAAAATGAATTTAAACATGTTATAAGCATACTCAAACATTCAATTCATTCAAATCATGCTCAAAACAAGTTTACCCAAATTTTAAGCCCTACATTTTTCATGCTTGCAACATTAGCTCTTGATGCCATTGTTGGTTTATTCTAAGGTCCCAAGATCAAATCAAGACATGAAATAATGCGTGAATACATCAACGGAGGTAGCGGAATACTCACATCGATCGGTTATGTCGATTTGAAGACGAATCAAGGCCAAAAACGTACTGCCTTTCACGCCCACTGCATGCAGTCCACTGCCCTACAAAACAGAAATTTGAGTGAAGAAACGGAGCTCCTAGCTTCGTCGGATGGATCCCGTCTCATGGTCGAACCTCCCTACCACCTTCGCAAGACTTGTAAGTGTGCTAGCACTTGATTTCTCACCATGAAAACCCACTCTAGCTTCCCTATTGCTCACGCCCAAACTGGTTCAAAACCAGTGAAGAATGGCCACCATTGCCGTGAGAGAGATGAGAGAGTTTGAGAGAAAAATGTGTTAAGTTGTTAAAATGATTTACCAAAAATCAATTTATATTTATGCCATAATGTTTATTAAATAAATAATAAACTTATGACACAATACATGCAATGGCTTAGAGTGTCAAACACTCAAACTCCATGCAAAACAATTGAGTGTATTGTACACTATCACCATGCAATGCATTAGAATGACATATGTCATGTGGCCCCACACGTTTCCAAATGAAAGTGGGCCCACGTGCACTCACGCGTTCGGGTTCGATATTTCCGAAATACCGAGCTTACGTCGCGACGTTAATTCAATCGAATTTAAATAAATAATTGCGCCTGGCGAAATTATTATTTACGTCGCTAACGAATTAATTCTAAATTAACTCGTTTGCCCGAATTAAAATCTAATTTTAATTCCGCGTCGAAATCTAATTTCATTTAATATATCGAATATATTAATTCATCGATTAATTCCAAATTAATCGTTCTCTCTCTTTAGACGATATTTTATCCCGGATAAAATATCTCCGTTATTAATCCTAGATTAATTTTCTCTCTCTTCTATATAATCCCAGATTATTCAAGAGTGCGAGTTGTGCGTCATCGGTGGATTATCGGGAAGCGACCCATGAGATCCCCGGATAATCTGGCAGTAAATACGGTCGTCGGAGTATCCGAATCACGTACGTACCAAGTACTACGTTCTACCGATTTTACGAGACAAGGTCGACTCCTAGCAAAGCACCAAGTCTTCCCAAGTTCTCCGGACATATTCATCAAAGAATATCAAAGATCTGTATCAAGCGTAGTATACTAATGTATTGTGCATATCGGCCCAGTATCAGATAGTCACATGCTAGGGCTGGGGCTGGATAAGTGTCTGCCCCGTCCGAAACACATATCGGATGTCTGGTAACTAGTCTCTATAATCGGATATTCATGACCTGGTCATAATATCACGATTGGATGCGCATCACTTAAGAGCACTAATACCGTATCCTGCGTGACATCATCTCCATTATGACTGGAGTGAAACTTCCGTCTTGACATCACATCCAATACACTACGATTCTCTGATAAACCCAGAAGTGGTGTACACAGAACCCGTTTAAAGTCCCCAACCACCAAAACCAAAGTTTACTGATTGTCGTAAGTATTAGCGATGCAAGTCTCAGGTTAAGACTATACACACCTACCTTGATTTAGGCCTCCCATAGACACCTAGTCATAATACCAATGGGATTCCGAAGGGTCTATCCAGAGCGAAGCTGTTTCCCGTACCATCGGTGAAACACGACCTCCTATCGCACTTGCACAAGTATCCAATACTTATATATATAAGAACTATGTCGTTGTGCCCTCACAACGCGCACAAGTGCAATACTAGCCTATTCCGCATTATCGATGTCCAGTCTCGATAATACTACGGCTAGGGATATTTAATGATTATTCCTTCGTGGACTGATACTGTCTCATATCATCTCAATCCAGGAACTAATCATAGGGACCTCTCTTCATTTATATATCTATGGTGATCTAATCAAAAATGACGAGAGTGCAATTTCCTTGTTACATAGTTAATTTGCTACAGCAACACAATGATCTGTGCAAATAGTGACGCTATGGGTCATATTATCCATCAGTATTGCTGAAAGTTATGTTGCTGAAGAAGCACTTGAATTTTGTGCTGATTACTTTGCAAATTGTGATTCCATTGGACTACCAACTGGTTGTCTTATTGATTTTACAATCGAAAGGCCATTAGGATATGCACACATAAAGGAAGTAGATGCCCATATGTTGAGGCAAGCACACCTTTGTGTTCTAATGAATACCCCTGAAATCCAATCATTAATAGGGTATGTTTGGTTCTAATTTTTTTTAATTTATAAGTTATTTGTTTATTAATATTTGTATAACATTTGGTGTCACTATAGGGAGCATATTCGATATTTGCAATTAAAATACCCCCGTCAGTCAAAGAAACCTTTGTGGTTGCAAGCTGAACATACTCGCACATTTTGTGATTGGGTTGAAAATAAGGTTTGTAGTGGTAAACACATGTTTATATAATTTTACTCATAAATTGTTCGTATTAAAGTAATTATTGTTCTTTTGTGATTTCAAACAATAGGTAGGAGAAGATAAGGCAAATAATGTGCCAATTGATGATACAATATGGTCGTTGACAAGTAAACTGCGACCAAGTGTGGTAACATATCCCAGCTACCAGATTAATGGTTCAAGTTTTACGACGAAGGATCGGGACAACAACCGTGAAACACAATAGTGGTGTTATGGTTGTTGCTAATACTTTGCAAATTTCAAGCTCAAAAGATAAACATCCTCATTCTGGGAACATGAAATTTTATGGGGTCATTGATGAAATTTGGCAACTTGATTATTTGATGTTTAAGAAAACAGTTTTCAAGTGTTCATGGGTGGACGATAGAGGGGTTAATATTGATGATTTAGGGTTACTGTAGTTGACTTGAATCAGATAGGCTATAAATCTGATTGCTTTATTCTTGCTGGTCATGCAAAGCAAGTATTTTATGTTAAAGACCAGATTGATAATAGAAAATCAATTGTCTGTTCAGTGAAAGAAAAAGTTAGCTATTATTCCAGTGGAGATGGTTGTGATGACATTGATGTATATGCACCATTATCCAACAAACTTCCACTTTGTAATTTGAATGATGATGATGATGTGGGAGAATTCCAGTAGATAAAGATTTGTAATTTTATAATTTCATTAGGCTATGAATATGACAGTTTTTGAATTATGTAAGTGGTTTGTTTCTTATATTAAATGACACTTTTTTATTAGATTTGTCTATCTCTTTTATTTATCTTTACCTTAACCATTATTTTGTGTCTCTAATTATGTAAGTGATTTATATATGTACTTTATAATATGGATCAGAGAAAGCTTTGTTATTAAATGTTATTTAAATGATGTACTTATTTGTTGTTTTCAGTATTGTAGGGATTATAGAGTTATGGCTGAACATGAAGAGATGAATCTTCCAGATCTTGAAGGTAAGCCTTCAAGAAGAAAACAAACCAAGAAGAAAGATTGCAAAAGGATGGGGATAAAATAGTGGTTGAGTACAATATATACGGAGTTCCTATTGGACACGGAAGAAATGAGCTGAGAAATTACATAAGAGTTATCGTTCGGGAAACAATTTCGATTACATATGATGATTGGAGGCGTGTGCCTTAGAGGTGAAGGAGTTCCTATGGCAACATTTTCAGGTTGATATTTTCTTACAATGACAACTATATTGTTAAATATTTATAGTGCTAATATTTTCTTATTTGTGTATAGAAAAAATTTGCTTTGAGTTTAAAGATGAAAGGACAAGTGCTAAAGTTGATGGGAGTTTCTTTAAGGAACTTCAGGAGTGAGTTGGCAAATGAATTTATCATACCTAACAAGAATGACATGAAATCACTTAGGTCACCTCCAATTGAGTATCCAAGCATAAAAGATGGCGATTGGAAGTTGTTTGTAAATAATGTTTTGTCAGCAGAATTTCAGGTGCGTTTAAAGTTGATTGTGTGTATATGATTAAGTATTTATTAAAATATTTTATCTTTGTGTAGGTAAAAAGTCAACAAGCCAAAGAGAAGAGGGCGAAAAATACCTACAATCATCACTTGGGAAGCACGGGATACAGTGGCATGTTATATAGACATGTATGTATTTTTTTTTACATTATTTTTATTATTTTCTGGAATCATAACTGATTTACAACCTGGCACATAATTGAAAACTGGAACATCCGAAAATGAAATTGATCGGAGTGATGCTTGGATAATGGCAAGAAAAGATAAGGATGGCAATCTACAACCTGCAGTGGCTGCGATAGAGATGAAAATAGTAAATGAACCATAACTCTTAATAGCTGATATAGAAGCATGTTTAATTTCTTACTTGTATTTTTCTGTTTTTTTAGAGTGATCTTAAGAGCCAAGTTGAAGAAGGTTCTTTTCATTCTCAAGGCCCGAAAGATATTTTGACTGAGGCTATTCAGAAGCAACCTAATGGATCTAGAGTGCAAGGAATAGGTCAATTTATCACTCCATCCATGTACTTTCAAATTCCTGAATCTTCAGAGTTTCCAATGGAAAGGAAGAAGTATCAGGAGAGCTTTCAATTTATGACAGCGCAACTTGAGTATATGAATGCAAGGCTGAACGCCTACAGCAACACTGAAGTAGGTAGTTCTAACTTTCCCAAGGCAAAATCTTCAAGTGGCGCTTGCTTAGAGCTTGAACGTTCCCCGAGCATACTTGAAAAAGAAAGGTTAATACATTTGGCGTCTTTTTTAATATCTTCATATATATGTATTATTAAATACTAATAATGAATTAATCCTACATGTTCAGTTAGTTGTGTGTAAAACTTCACCAAAGTCTGTGAAGAGCAAAATATTGGAGGATCCTATTAAAGTTGGTGTGCCAAATGATGATCAAAAAGAACAAAACATTGAAGCAACTTCAAGAATAACTCCAACGAAACCTAAATTGACTCCAAGAAGATCTCTGAGGTTAACTCCTGCAGTAAAGGAACCAAAAAATGAAGTAGTTGTGAAAAAACAAATTGCAAGAAAGCTGGTTCTTAAAAAGAACACGAGGGCAGCTGCAAAAACAAGAAAACAAGATAAGAGTCCATACATGCAAATGTTTTTTATGCTTGTTAAGAGCTGTTTTCCGAATTTGATAAAGATTGATTATGACATACCAATTTTTGGTATTACTTGGAAGTCATACTTAGACAAAGCAATTTGCGAAGAAATCATGGATTTTAAGGAGGTCTCAAACTGTGCTATTAACATATGGATCAAGTTGTTCTTTTACCTCTTTCTTCATTTGTTCTAAATGTTTTATAAATATTTACTTTGTTTTTATGTTTATCTTGTCTTAGGCACTTATACGATGAGATGGATAAAACTGAAACTGCCAAACCAGTTCAGTTTGGAAATTTTGAGATGATACGTCCATCAAAGGTTGCTTTGAAAGAAGGACCTCAATACATTTCAAAACTGTTAGGTATGATAGAGTTGGGGCAAATCATATTGATCCCATACAACCCAAGGTAATAATTTATATTGATAGTTGTTTTCTTTATTTTAACTTGGGTTTATTGTTGCATTATTTATATGATATCCAATTATATTTTTTGTAGGGGAATTAGAGTGTATCAATCTTTACATTCTAATAATAAGAGCGGTAGTGTGACTTGGGTATCTGTGAAGGTACAAAGTTATGATATATATATATATTTTTGTGATATGCAACAATGAGAATATTTAGAATATGTCTAAATGAACTAATATTGATATGATAATTCTTTTTTATAGTGTCCAATGCAGCCTGGAAGTTTTGAATGCGGTTATTATGTGATGAAATACATGCAGCAAATTGTAACAAATGTGAACATTCTAAAAGACAATGTAAGTTAACAATAGTTAAGTTTTATCACTAGTCAATTAAGATATCTTTTCAATTAAGATATCTTACTGTTTAAAATTCTAACTTATAAATATTTTAATGTTCAAGGGGATTAATGAGTACACTCTGGAAGATATAACGCAACTCCGTGATGATTGGGCAATATATGTTGCACATATAATGACACAGTATAATGAAGAGGTAATTACAAGGACATGTTTTACAGAGGTGATTATTACTTCCTATTTTTTCACTTTAATTCATGACATATTGGGAAATCTTCTATTCTTGCAGAATACAAATGACAAGGACAACATAGCTATTGTTCGTTGAGTTAATGAAGTAGTATGGTATTTCTCTTTTCTGTAAATTAATACATTCTTGTTTCTACTTTTAGCTTAGAATTTTTTCCCCAGATTTTTTACTTCAGTGAAAGCAATATGAATCATATCTTTTTTCAGTTTTATGCCCTGATGGGTTTAATTTGGTGGGTTAATTTGTTTTATTTGTGAGTTTTGCTAGTGGGTAAGATTGCTTTGAGACTTGAAAGTTAAAACAATCATGATGTAAAATATTCTATTAACAGTGTCTCGATGTTCTCTATGTCAGACATGAACTTGGAGATAGTTTTTTACCTGATGAAGTTTTGCCATGTTCTGATTGATACTTGTTGAAACCTTTGGGGGATATGGCACCTGTCATCTGATGTGCTTTGAGGTGCAGCATGAATGCTATGGAAGCAGTATTTGATATATTGAGATCTAACATGTTTATCTCATCTATTTTTATGGCAATTACCTGGAATGTTACATTCTAGTACATTTTGAGCTTTGAACTTTTTGTTTCCAGGAATTCCATAATGAACAACTATCTTGTCATCTTGATTTGCTTCTTGCATTTGGAAACAGTATTAGATCATGTCATCTGATAAACTTCATCTGGTTCATGAGATCCTTTTATTTCAGTTTTATGTCCGTCTATATCTATATATATGTGTGTGTGTGTGTGTGGTGTGTGTGTGTGTGTGTGTGTGTGTTTTGATTTGTTTGTTTTGGTGATTATGTAGCGGTATGAAAGATACAACTTGTTATTATGGATGCCATTTGGTTTTTTATATGCATGCTCTTAGGTTGTTGGTATGGTTATTGTCAATAAGTGCTTTAGGTGACAAAAATTAGATTAGGGTTATATTTTGTATTTTTATTTGGATGTATTTAATGTTTTTATTTATGAAGATATCGATTTTTTTTGGAAGTGCATCTAATTCTTAACATTTGGTTTATAATTTCAGATTTTGTACCAGATATCATATTGTTGGGGGATTGTTGCAGGCTTCTCAACAAGTATCATGAATTTTGGTGGGGGCATGACATTTTGATGGGACTTTAAGAGTAGTTTTTGAAATATATATATGTTAATTTAAAGATTGTCTATGGAGTTTTTGTATTCATCATGTGATACTGTTGAATTGATTAATACGATTAATCTATTATATTGCGAATTTTATATAAATGTAATTTTTTAGTTTTTTATTTCATTGAGTTGGTATATATATATATATATATATTTTATGATTAATTTAATTACAAAAAATAAGAAATATAATTGTGAAATAATACGATTTTTAAATTTTAAAAGATATTGACGGATATTGATACTATAGTAACAATAATTACTGACACTAAAAATCAAATATATGCGATATACTGATACTGCAGTAACAAAATTTACTGACACTATAGTATCACTAAATACTGATGATATAGTGTCAATAATTTACTGACACTAAAATAGTGTGAGAGATTACTGATACCATAGTGTCAATAATTTTCTGATATTACAGTATTAACGTTTACTGACACTAAGAATCACTGACACTAGAAACTAGTGTCAGTGATTTCTGGCTGCGGCAACACTGACACATTTATATAGTGTCAGTAAAACCCTTTACTGACACTAATTTAGTATCAGTAAAAGCCTTTTTTCTTGTAGTGTAATTAGATTCCTTAAATATATAAATGATAAAAGTCCTTATGATTAGTTCTGGATTATAAGATATGAGACAATATCAATCCACTAAAGTTTTAATCATTAAATATCCCTAGTCGTAGTATTATCGAGACTTGACATCGATAATGCGGAATAGACTAGTATTACACTTATGCGCGTTATGGAAGAGTAACGATATAGTTCTCATATATTTGGGTATTGGATACCCATGCAAGTGTAATAGGAGGTTCTGTTTACCGATGGTACGGAAACAGCTTCGCTCTGGATAGACCCATCGGAATCCCATTGGTAGTATGACTATGTGTCTATGGGAATCCGAATCAGGGTAGATGTATTTGGTCTTAACCTGAGACTTGCATCGCTAATACTTGCGACAATCAGTACACTTTGGTTTTGGTTGTCTGGGACTTTAACAGGTTCTGTGTACGCCTCTTCTGGGCTTATTGAGAATCGTGGTGTATTTGGTGTGATGTCAAGATGGAAGTATCAGTTCAATCATATGGAGATGATGATCACGTAGGGATACAGAACTGGTACTCTATTATGTTACAACTATTGGGATAATATGACAAGGTCATGATTATCCGATTAAAGAGACTAGTTGCTAGTGATTCGATATATGCTTCGTACGGGGCAGACACAATTCCAGCCCCTGGCCTAGCATGTGACATCTGATACTGGATCGCAATACGCAATACTTAGTATACTATGCCTGATACAGATTATGTATTCCTTAAAAGAATATTTCTGGAGAATTGGGTAGGCACGGTGCTTTGCTAGAAGCCAACCATGTCTTGTAAATTGGTAAGAAAGTGGTATTGGGTACTCACGTGTTCGGATAGTCCGACGACCAGATTTACGGCCAAAATATCCAGGAATCTCATGGGTCGCTTCCCGAAGATTCACCGATGACGTTTGACTCAAAAAGAATTAATCTAGGATTAATTATGTGAGAGAGAAAATTAATCTGAGATTAATTGCGACAAGAATTTATCTGGGATAAAATTCGAATAGAAGTGAGAGAACGATTAATTTGGAATTAATCGATTAAATAATATATTCGATATATTAAATGAAATTAGATTTCAAAGCATAAATAAAATTGGATTTTAATTTGGGCGAACGAATGAATTTATAATTAATTCGCAAGCGACTTTCGTAATAATTTTGCGAGGTATTATTAAAAAATTATATTTGATTTAATAAAGTTACAACGAAAAATTTGTTAATTCGAAATTAACGAACCCGAGCCTGAAATGTGTTTAACGGGCCCACTCGGATTTTGAATTTAAAGTGGGGCCCATATCAAGTCACATCACTAGTCAATCTCATCACCTTTTGGTTTATGGAAGTTGTTAGCTGGTGTTGGCTTGTAAAACATATTAGCTTATTTTATTTAATTGATGTGTAAGACTTTTACTAACTTTTGAAGTTTGGTAATAGATTAATTGATTTTGTAAAAAAAAAAACACATTACTTTCTCATTCTTGCAAATGCCGAAAATCCTCTCCCTCTAATCTCTCAAATTTCCGAGAGTTGCACTACACCATAGGGAATTTTTGTTGCAAACATTTTCCATTGCTAGCACATTAAAGAGTCTGCAAAGATGATAGGGAAACTATCCCATTGAGTTTGGAATTCAAAGATCAAAGCTTGGAGCTCAACATTCATACAAAGGAGGGCTTGGTGCACTTCTCAAAGTTTTAAAAAATTTGTTATCTTTACATCCACAAACCGATCAATGTAAATGATTTTTCCGCAAACTTACTTTGTTTACTCACACAAATTTTATGCTTAATAGATCCTTGGCATGTTCTAGGAGATCTAAACAGTCTTCACTCTGTATCTTGCATACGATAATGTCTCCACGCGACATAATCTCTCGAATGATATGGTACTTTCGCTTTACATGCTTCGATTTTTGATGTGCCCTGTGTTCATTTCCTTGTGCAACAGCTCCGGTATTATCACAGTGCAATGGAATCGAATTCTCAATGCTTGGGACAACTCCCAATTTTGTGACAAAATTTTTAATCCAGACAGCTTCTTTTGTAGCCTCAGATGCCGCAATATATTTTGCCTCTACGATGGAATCAGTTGTCGATCCATTAAGGGTAAATACAAATCTGGATGTAGACTTTCTATCTTCCTGATCCAATTGGAAATCAGAATTTGTATACCCATTAACTTGCAGTTCTCCTTCTCCATAAATCAAAAACTTATGCTTAATACCTTTGAGATACTTCAGGATATGTTTAACGGCCATCCAATGGTTGTTACCTAGATTTGATTGACATCTACTAGTTACACTAACCGAGTAACTAATATCAGGTCGCGTACACAACATGGCATATATAATGCTACCCAAACACGAAGCATAAGGTAGATTAGACATTTTAAGCTTCTAATTTTAGGCACTGCATTTTTGCATATAAGTCCCGATGATGAGCCTCGTATGGAGGCACTACTCTTTAAGTTGCGGAAGTCGCGGGAAACTGACGTCAGAAGGGAAAAGTCATAAATCAATACCTTGTTGGATTTAATTCGTTTGTATAGCTTCGGTTTTGCTCGTTAGACTTCTGTTTTAAGACTTATCCTTGGCCCAAAACCCCCGCAAGCCACATACCAAGCCACACATCAACCACACGCCCAAGCCCACCAAAAAGAACCCAAACACACGCCCAAGCCCTCAAAGCCACACGCCCATCTCCTTCCAAAATAACAAATCCACACATTAAACACATGTTGAAATCAAACCAAATCACCTTCCCAAATTAAAATATTCAAATTAAATATCATCAATCACCTTCCTAATTAAAAAAAATCTAATTCCTAAACTAAATAAAATAAAATCAAATCAAATCAAATTACCTCCATAAATTAAAGAAATCATTTCCTTATGACACACAAGTTAAATATTCCCCCATAATTACACAATCTCAGTTTTCCTACCCATACAAGGACAACCCTAACCCACTTTTATAAAAAGGACTATAAGCCAAACCCTTCCCTGGAGAGAGCTCATTTACCGAATGCACAAACAGCCTATGTCCCCTCTTCCTTCTCTCTCTAGCCTCTCTCTCAGATAAGTCATAACAAACCCTAACGAAAACTCATCCTCCTCCCTCTATTCTTCTGAAAAAACTCACACTCCATATCTCTTATTCACGGTGATTAACCAACAAACCCTAAATTCCATTCACAAAAAACCCTAAACAGTCCCCTCTCACTTCATTCAGCAGCACACCCACACGCACCTCACAAACAAGAAAAACCTTAGCCAACTAACGGTAACAACAAATCAGCAGCTCTTCACTCACACGGAAAACATTAAATCATCCATATCTCTCGCCTCCAACTGACCGACTCACACAACACAGCTTTCGGCCTCTCTTCCATCTCGCTAATCCTCAGCTTCATCTTCTCTCCACTCACGACCATGCTCTCTCCTCTCTCGGCCTTACGCCCTTCGCACACTGTCCTCCACCGACTGAAATAGAACCTCACACGGCATAAGGCCATAAACAGCCACGTAAAAGATAACCCATCACCAGCTCCTTCACAAACCGACACCTTACACACAAAATAAACACACAGCCGCCTCACGCAACAAGCACCACTCACAGAGACCATCCTTCTCTCCTCACACCCATGGACACAACAAATCAACAGCCCCTCCACGTGAAGGCCACCCAACCGAACAATAACAAATAACACATTAGTGATTCAACAAACAACAATAACCTTAAAACCCTTAGCTACGTGAACAACAAAATAATAAACTAAAACCGTGAAACTGAATACAAACAAACACCAAACAATGTGAACAAACAGTGACCTAAAACAGAGTCCAAAAATAGTGCAAAATCACCCCTGAAAACAGTCCAGAAAATAACCCAAAACAGTGAACAAAAACAGAGAAAACAGCGAGAGGAAACAGCGAACCAATGAAAATAGTGGAAATAGAGAAAACCACAGTGGAAACATTGAACCAGTGAAAACAGCGGAAACACCAACCCTTCCGGCGACGTCCCAACACACTCCGAGAAGCGACTTAAAAGGTAAGACCTGAGGGCACCATTTGTTACATTTTATTTTGTCGTCCTGGAAACGGCATGCTCGGTTGGACGTGGAATACGTCCAACCGAGTATGCAAAGTCCTATATTAAAAACGGCCGATTTCTTTGGTCACATCTTTATTGTTCCGCATTTATTTCGCATTATTAGTCTTTTATTATTTCGTATTTAATTTCTGTTTATTGTTGTTTTATTATTCTACATTTGTTTTGTTCTATTCGGTTATTTATAGTCATATGCATTATCATTCTCCATGCATGTCAACATTGGGTTCATGATTGCGTTAATGATTGAGTGTTGCCTCTCGTCGTATATCAGATGGAAACCCAGACGTAAATTCCGTAGCCGAATCCGAATGGACGATAGTGCGGTCTGAACTTGGTATACAATTCCACGTACCGCTTGAGAAACGCACATATTTCATTTCATCTAATCTTGTGTTTATTCATTGTTTATTAGAAATAGTATGTTATTTTATGCATGATTTAGTTATTTCTTTCGCACTATGAGCTTAATTATATCTCTTCAATGTTTAGACAATAGATTATTTATTTATATTTCCGTATTTGTCAATTTAATGTGTCCATGAGATTATGTGCTTGCTGTTATTTCGACTTATTTTGATGCATGCAAACTTAGATATAGGCTATATGCAAACTTAGATATAGGTTATATGCAAACATAGATATAGGTTGTATGCGAACTTAGATGTAGGTTATTCTTGCGTAGACTCGGTTATATTGTTACATAAATTCGTTCATTACAAGTGGCATAAGTAAGTGACCATTTCGAACTCAACGGTTTGAGGTCTTCCCTTACGAGGGGTGAGTGCGGTCTTAAATCATTTCCCAGTTCAGACTGGGTGGCGACTCCATTTTATTTCTCCGGTTTAGTCCCCCGTGGGCTACTCCGTACTGCCAACAGGGCCGCGAGCCTGGGACATCGGCCCCGGAATATTATCTTGTAATGTTTGTGATTTTTTGTTTTAGTTAACCGTGTCTACAGTAGGTTTAAGGGATTTAATCAAAGGCACTATTAGAGCTAGGTAATGGTTTGGTGTCTTCATTCATTCACTACCTTTTTATAGGGAAAAGCTGTGAAGGCACCTAGATAATCATTTACTCGAAGCTTACCGTGATGGACTAATTTGTAGGACCTATTGTTTATTCTTGTCACCAAGGCAATAAAAACCTAACAGGCTAGGGTATTTAAGAGAGTTTTCTCCACCCTCCCTCTGGGGAATCTTCAATAAGAAATCCATTTGACAGTCATTCATGTATCATCACTCGTTGGCACGTACCTTAGCGTATAAAAAAGGTGCGCTCACTTGGTCGCTCAAACTCTTGAGTGGGGAGACCTAGTTGTGGGCAACCCTTCGCTGGCGATAGCCTTTGTCTGTACTCCTATAAACCCACATGTGAACCATAGTTGTATGACCAATAGAAGCCATCCCTTTTTGCTTGTGTTTGAGACAATCATCATTTGGATTCAGTTGGACTTCTTGTCATGAGATGTGAACTTGTTGGGCCATTTAAACTGGGATGAGTTTATGTCTTATAACGATTGGGTCAAAAGTTTCTAAAATGCCGATGGGCCACTTTGTGTTTGGGCCCTCTATCATTTGAAGTTGTTTAGCCACATTATCGCAAAAGTGTTAACCTGTTGGGCCTTTTTCAACTGGGACAAGTTTGCACCTCGCAATAATATGATTGAATACTTTAAAATGATAACGGGCCAACTTGTATGAAAACCTTAATGTAGTTAGAAGATACAAACATGATCCAAATATGTCAGAAGCATGAGTCTGGTATCTGTTTTGATAACCATATGCATATTATACCTCATACATCTTATGCATCTCATGCATACACGCATCATGTTAACCCAAGTGTCTTAAAAGTCATCATAGATATCCGTTGGGTTAGAAAAAAAAGATTTATCAAGAAAAGTTTAGCAAACATGGATATCGGGGAAAAGGAAACCAAGGAACAAAAAAAAAGGAAAAAAAAAAAGAAAACTAAAAGAAAGAAAAAAAATAAAAAAAATAAAAAGAAAAATTATTTGATTTTAGTCCTTAATAGTTTGGCATAAGTCCGATGATGAAATGGTTTGCTTTAGGGTGAAATCTTAGAAACGATAAGTTCTTGATACACTTTTATCTGACGAGGCCCACATTGTCAGCAGTTTCGGGAATGAAACCCAGGGTCGAGGCCCACATTGTCAGCAGTTTCGGGAATGAATCCCAGGGTCAAGGCCCACATTGTCAGCAGTTTTGGGAATGAATCCCAGGGTTGAGGCCTATACTATCAGCAATTTCAGAAATGAATCTCAGTGGAATGAATCCCAGGGTCGAGGCCCACATTGTTAGCGGTTTCGGGAATGAATCCCAGGGTTGAGGCCCATATTGTCAGCAGTTTCGGGAATGAATCCCAGGGTCGAGGCCCACGTTGTTAGCAGTTTCAGGAATGAATCCCAGGGGAATGAATCCCAGGGTCGAGGCCCACATTGTCAGTTGTTTCGGGAATGAATCCCAGGGTTGAGTCCCACGTTGTCAGCGGTTTCGGGAATGAATCACAGGGTCGAGGCCCACATTATCAGCGGTTTCGGGAATGAATCCCAGGGTCGAGGTCCACGTTATCAGCAGGTTCGGGAATGAATCCCAGGGTTGAGGCCCACATTTTCAGCGGTTTCGGGAATGAATCCCAGGGTCGAGGCCCACATTGTCAGCAGTTTCAGGAATCAATCCCAGGGTCGAGGCCCATGTCATCAACTCAAATTGGGAATGAATCCCGAGGGTCGCAGTACCTCACCACAAGATCAACTCAGTTCGAAGCAATAGGCAAGTCAAGCAGCAGCTGGCGAGCCAGGTAAGTAAAAATGCAATGCATAACTTTGATAGGATTATCATTGTCACACACTGCACAAGTCCCATCAAAGTGGGGGCGACTGTAGGCATTGCATTTTTGCATATAAGTGCCGATGATGAGCCTCATACGGAGGTACTACCCTTTAAGTTGCGGAAGTCGCGGGAAACGGACGTCGGAAGGGAAAAGTTAGAAATCAATACCTTGTTGGATTTAATTCGTTTACTTAGCTTCGAGTTTGCTCGTTACACCTCTGTTTTAAGACTTATCCTTGGCCCAAAACCCCCGCAAGCCACACACCAAGCCACACATGAACCACACGCCCAAGCCCACCAAAAAGAACCCAAACACACGCCCAAGCCCTCCAAGCCACATCCCCATCTCCTTCCAAAATAACAAATCCACACATTAAACACATGTTGAAATCAAACCAAATCACCTTCCCAAATTAAAATATTCAAATTAAATCACATCAATCACCTTCCAAATTAAATAAAATAAAATAAAATCAAATCAAATCAAATTACCTCCCTAAATTAAATAGATCATTTCCTTATTACACACAAATTAAATATTCCCCCATAATTACACAATCTCAGTTTTCCTACCCATACAAGGACAACCCTAACCCACTCTTATAAAAAGGACCATAAGTCAAACCCTTCCCCTAGAGAGAGCTCATTCACCGAATGCACAAACAGCCTCTGTCCCCTCTTCCTTCTCTCTCTAGCCTCTCTCTTAGATAAGTCATAACAAACCCTAACAAAAACTCATCCTCCTCCCCTATCTTCTTCTGAAAAAACTCACGCACCATCTCTCCCATTCACGGTGATTAACCAACAAACCATAAATTCCATTAAAAAAAAACCCTAAACAGTCCCCTCTCTCATCATTCAGCAGCACACCCTCACGCACCTCACAAACCAGAAAAACTCTAGCCAACTCATGGTAACAACAAATCAGCAGCTCTTCACTCACACGGAAAACCCTAATACATCCATCTCTCTCGCCTCCAACTTACCGACTCACACAACACAGCTTTCGGCCTCTCTTCCCTCTCGCTTATCCTCAGCTTCATCTTCTCTCCACTCAAAACCTTGCTCTCTCCTCTCTCGGCCTTACGCCCATCGCACACTGCCCTCCACCGACTGAAACAGAACCTCACACGGCATCAGGCCACAAACAGCCAAGTAAAAGATAACCCCTCACCAGCTCCTTCACAAACCGACACCTCACACACAAAATGAACACACAACCGCCTCATGCAACAAGCACCACTCACACAGACCATCCTTCTCTCCTCACACCCATAGACACAACAAATCAACAGCCCATTCACGTGAAGGCCACCCAACCGAACAATAACAAATAACACACTTGTGATTCAACAAACAACAATAACCCTTAAACCCTTAGCTACATGAACAACAAAATAATAAAATAAAACCGTGAAACTGAACACAAACAAACACCAAGCAACGTGAACAAACTGTTACCTAAAATCGAGTCCAAACATAGTGCAAAATCACCCCTGAAAACAGTCAATAAAATAACCCAAAATAGTGAATAAAAACAGAGAAAATAGCGAGTGAAAACAGCGAACCAGTGAAAATAGTGGAAATAGAGAAAACCACAGTGAAAACAGTGGAAACATTGAACTAGTGAAAACTGCGGAAACACCAACCCTTCCGGCGACGTCCCAACGCACTCCCGAGAAGCGACTTAAAAGGTAAAATCTGAGGGCACCCTTTGTTACATTTTATTTTGTCGTCCTGGAAACGGCATGCTCGGTTGGATGTGGAATACGTCCAACCGAGTATGCAAAGTCCTATATTAAAAACGATCGAGTTCTTTGGTCGCATCTTTATTGTTCCGCATTTATTTTGCATTATTAGTCTTTTATTATTTCGCATTTAATTTCTGTTTATTGGTTTTTTATTATTCTACATTTGTTTTGTTCTATTCGGTTATTTATAGTCATATGCATTATCATTCTCCATGCATGTCAACATTGGGTTCATGATTGCGTTAATGATTGAGTGTTGCCTCTCGTCGTATATCAGATGGAAACCCAGACGTAAATTCCGTAGCCGAATCCGAATGGACGGTAGTGCGGTCTGAACTTGGTATACAATTCCACGTACCGCTTGAGAAACGCACATATTTCATTTCATCTAATCTTGTGTTTATTCATTGTTTATTAATTATATCTCTTCAATGTTTAGACAATAGATTATTTATTTATATTTCCGTATTTATCAATTTAATGTGTCCATGAGATTGTGTGTTTGCTGTTATTTTGACTTACTTTTTTTCTTGCAAACTTAGATACAGGTTATATGCAAATTTAGATATAGGTTGTATGCGAACTTAGATGTAGGTTATTCTTGTGTAGACTCCGTTATATTGTTACATAAATTCGTTCATTACATGTGGCATAAGTAAGGGACCATTCTGAACCCAACGGTTTGAGGTCTTCCCTTGCGAGGGGTGAGTGCGGCCTTAAATCATTTTCAAGTTCACACCGGGTGGCGACTCCATTTTATTTCTCCGATTTAGTCCCCCGAGGGCTACTCTGTACTACCAACCGGGCCACGATCCTGGGACAGCGTCACCGATTTCTATGTCCTACACTAATCTTCAGTTTGCGGACACATTTTCTTCGAAAGAAGTATACCACGTCGGAAAGATATATTAACTGTCTTACAGTTACTGAAATTATACCTTTCTAAGATCTTATCTATGTACGTGGACTGAGATAATCCAATAAGCTTATTCTCTCAATCTCTATAGACTTTTATACCCAAGATATAAGAAGCTTCACCCAAGTAATTCATAGAGAAGTTTTTACAGAGATAAGTTTTTACGCCCTGCATCATCCCAATATCATTCCCAATGATCAGAATGTCGTCCACATGGAGTACCAAAAATACCACCATGCTCCCACTAACCTTTTTATACACACAAGATTCTTCCGTATTCTTGAGGAAACCAAACAATCTATTAACCTCATCGAATCGAAGATTCCAACTCTGTGAAGCTTGTTTAAATCCATAAATGGACTTCTTAAGCTTACAAACCATATCTAAGTCTTAGCTGGATGCAAAACCCTCCAACTGTTCCATATAGATTTCTTCATCAAGACATCCATTCAAGAATGTCGTTTTGACATCCATTTGCCAAATTTGATAGTCATGGTAGGCAGCTATAGCCAATAAAATCCTAATAGACTTCAACATCGCTACTGGAGAAAAGGTTTCATCATAGTCAAAACCAGGTCACTGTGTGTAACCTTTGCAACCAACCAAGCCTTGAAAGTTTCAACACTTCCATCAGGCCCCATCTTCCTCTCGTAAACCCATTTACAACTGACATGAACAATTCCTTCAGTAAGAGTAACCAAGTCCCAGTCTTGATTCTGATGCATTAAGTCTAACTCTGATTTCATGGCCTCCTGCCATTTCACGAAATCGATGTCCAACATCGTTTCTTTGTAAGTCTTCGGGTCAGTCTCTTCTACCAAGGGCATTTCAAGACCTCTGTCCTGTATCAAACACAAGCGCTCAAGAGGTCTTATGACCCTACCCAACTTACGAAGTGTGTGCGTTAAAGATCCTTCACCTTCTTGAACCTCATGTTCCTCCTACGATTCATCAGTTATTGGTTAAACTTCATCAAGTTCAACTTGTCTATGATCTCCTCCTTCTGCTAAACATACTATTTCTAGAAATTTTGTGAAGCGAGCTACGAACACGTTTTGACGCTCGGAATCATAGAACAAATATCCTTTCGTATTAGAAGGATACCCAACAAACCTAAACTTTTACCCTCGAGGCAAAAGCTTATCATGCTGCTCCACTCTGACGTACGCAGGACAGCCCCAAACCCTAATATAATTAATGTTCGGTTTCCTACCAGTCCATATCTGATATGGGTTCGTAGATACAGCTTTGGAATGAGCTCTATTCAAAAGATGAACTGCAGTAAGAAGCCTATACCCTCACAGGTAACATGGTAGATCTGTATAACTCAACATCAAATGAACCATATCCAATAAAGTTCAATTTCTCCTCTTAGAGACTCCATTATGTTGTGGAGTACCTGGACGAGTATATTGAGCGAGAATCACATTCTCTTTTAAATAATCAGTAAACTCACCACTTATATATTCACAACATCGATCTGATCGTAGGCATTTGATGAATTTCCCAGTTTGCTTTTCCACTTCGTTTCGGAACTCTTTGAACCTTTCAAAAGTTCATGATTTATGTTTCATCAAGTAAACATAACCATATGGAGACAAATCATCGGTAAAGGTAATGAAGTATGAAAAGCCACTATGAGCAGTAAGACTAATGGGACCACATACATCAGAATGTACTAGTTCTAAAAAGTCTGAGGCTTGATGTCACACACCGGTAAATGGGCTTTTGTCATTTTACCCTGAATAAAAGATTCATAAGTCGGGTAAGGTTCAATAGTTAGATTCTCAATCAAACCATTCCTAACCAAATGGTAAGGCATCGTATGCCAATATGACTGATAAGCGGTAAATATATCAATAATTACCGTCCATTTGACCTAATATTTTTTATAGTTTCTTGAGTTTTGTGAATATTTTGATGTGTTTTGTGTTATTTTGTTAATAAATAAAATAACAGGACTCTCTGGAATCAATTCGGGGCCAAAACAGCGAAAAACAGACAAAAAGGCCAAAAATGTAAATTTCCTGCTAAAATATGCCGTTTGTTAAAATGCGTTGTGCTAAAATGCACCGTCTGCTATCATGTGCCGCTAACATAAGCCTATCACATGTCAACATCACGGTATATTTGCTAACATGCGCACTTGTTAACATGTGTCTGCCACGTGTCACCATCACAGTAATCGGGCAAACATGCGCTTGACACGTGTCATCATCCCATGTTGCCGACAGAACAAGTCATTGCTGACGTCAGTATCGCGACGCCCAAAGAATTCTATGTCGCGATACCGAGCCAATAATTCAGATGTCGATGCTACCGATGCCATGTGTCACCATCTCTGTGAAGCCCGCGCCACGCGTCCAAATTCTACGGCGCATCATGAAACGCAATGTTCCACGCGTCGTGACGTGAGAGGCCAGGATTTGCCTATAAATTGAGGCTGATTTGAAAATTCCAATTCAAACTTTCTTCTAAGGAATTCCATAAAAATCCTAAGAAGATTGTATCTTTTTTGTTTATTTACAGCTTTCTGTATTTAATTTTATTTATTTTATGCAACAGTACTTTCTTTTCTTTACTTTTCAGTCTTTAATTTTACTGTTCAGCATGAGGAGGTAACTCCCATCTGCTGGGGTGAAAGGTCAAGCTTTTATTACTAATATTTAGATTAATCTCCCTTAATTATAATATATAAACTATTTAAAACCTGACTTAATGGGATACCGCCTTTATGGTGGGTTGGACTTAATAAAATTGGTTTTAACTTGACTAAATTGGATACCGCCTTTATGGTCGGTTGGAATTAATCTTAAATCTAACTTAATCATGATACCACCTATATGGTCGGTTGGTAATGTCATGCAAAGTTAATACATTATAATAAGGGAGATATCTAAAATAGAAGTAATAAAAGTGGATCCTTTAACCCCATCAATTTTTTTTAGTTTTATTTACCTTTTTTATTTCCAACTTTTACTTTATGTCATTTACTTTATTTAAGCTTTTACTAGTCCTAGATATGTGTTGTAACTACCTGTTATATGGGGTTGTGATGAATTCCAATATCACCAGTTTATAAGGGGTTATTTTACGGTTTGGGTAATATAAAGGTTTATTTATTGAGCCTTAAGCTTAATGCTTCTTGTTAACTGGCCATTAATAAGATTTATTTGGTAAACTTAAAATGAACTTGGAAAATAGATTTTAGGTTTCAGCCTTAGACTCAATAGCCAATGATCTCTCTTAAGGATAGATAACCCTTAATAGATTTTGTTGACGGCTGATTTTGGTCTCATGGACAATAAGGGTTTTTTACTCCCGAGACAATCCTCCCCCAACTGTGAATTTGTTTTGTTTACGGGAAACCAAAAGCAAATTTGGCAAAAGATAAGTAAATTCACCAATCAACAAAGAGATTTAACGTGGTTCGGCGGATCAGATCCAGTCTACATCCACGGGCACAGAACGTACGATGTTTTATTACCGAAATATGCTTCTCTGATCTGTTTTGTGTTTACAAGTCTAATTCTCTCTTGTTCTCTTTTCTACCCCCAATGCTCTCAACTCTCAACCCCCCTTACAAGCACACTTTCCCCTCCTATTTATAATATCAAAGAAACTGTTTTCCTTTTCCCATAAGGATTCCTAATTGAAACGACATTCACTTCATTTATCCTTTTAGGACACTGACTTATCAATTATCCCCAATGAAAGTAGGATAACTTATCTTCTTATCCGTAAAAATAGGATGTCTTATCTTCTGGAGCATATCTCGACATTTTCTCGGTCTTAATGAGGTCGGTCACGATGGTATTTTGAACTGAGAAGACTGCTTTCGATCTGATAATTCCTGGTCATCCGATCTTAAGTGGTCGGTTTATCGATCGTAAATTGCTCGGCCCCTCACTCATGTGGTCGGGTCGGTATTAATGATCCTGACTAAGAAGGGAATTACCTTTTTACCCATGCCGTACTGCTTAAATATCATAGGACCTGAAAATACCATAAACATATGTCCCCTAGTTCTCGATCACTCGAGGACCGGCCATGGGGGGACAACCCAAGCCGGAAATTAGATCATGAGGTGGGACTTAACCCGACTCCGAGCTGGAAGAAACACTTGGCTCTGGGGAATGTTACGTCCCCAGTCCAAAGAGACAGACTGGGTGGGACGTAACTCAACCCCGAGCTGAGAGAAACCCTTGGCTCTGGGGGAATGTTACGTCCCCAGTCCAAAGAGACAGACTCGGTGGGACGTAACCCGACCCCGAGCTGAGAGAAACCCTTGGCTCTGGGGGAATGTTACGTACCCAGTCCAAAGAGACAGACTCGGTGGGACGTAACCCAACCCCGAGCTGAGAGAAACCCTTGGCTCTGGGGGAATGTTACGTCCCCAGTGCAAATAGACAGACTCGGTGGGATGTAACCCGACCCCGAGTTGAGAGAAACCCTTGGCTCTAGGGGAAAGTTACGTCCCCAGTCCAAAGAGACAGACTCGGTGGGACGTAACTCAACCCCAAGCTGAGAGAAACCCTTGGCACTGGGGGAATGTTACATCCCCAGTCCAAACAGACAGACTCGGTGGTACGTAACCAGACCCCGAGCTGAGAGAAACCCTTGGCTCTAGGGGAATGTTACGTCCCCAGTCCAAAGAGAAAAACTCGGTGGGACGTAACCCGACCCCGAGTTGGGAGAAACACTTGGCTCTGGGGGAATGTTACGTCCCCAGTCCAAAAAGATAGACTCGGTGGGACGTAACCCGACCCCGAACTGAGAGAAACACTTGGCCCTGGGGGAATGTTACGTCCCCAGTCCAAAGAGACAAACTCGGTGGGACGTAACCCGACCACGAGCTGAGAGAAACACTTGGCCCTAGGGGAATGTTACGTCCTCAGTCCAAAGAGACAGACTCGGTGGGACGTAACCCGACCCCGAGCTGAGAGAAACACTTGGCTCTATGGGAATATTATGTCTTCAGTCCAAAGAGACAGACTCAGTGGGACGTAACCCGACCCCGAGCTGAGAGAAACCATAATGGCCTCCTCGGCGGAGCGAAATCCAGCCCCGAGCCGAATAACCAAGTGGCCTCGGCAGAACGAAATCCAGCCCCGAGCCGGATAACCAAGTGGCACACAGAGGCCTCGGCGGAACAAATCCAGCCCCGAGCCTACACCACGAAACCTCGGCGGAACGAATCCAGCCCCGAGCCGGTGGCACACAGAGGCCTCGGCGGGACAAACCCAGCCCCGAGCCTACACCACGAAACCTCGGCGGAACGAATCAAGCCCCGAGACGGTGGCACACAGAGGCCTCGGCGGGACAAACCCAGCCCCGAGCCTACACCACGAAACATCGGTGGAACGAATCCAGCCCCGAGCCGGTGGCACACAGAGGCCTCGGCGGGACAAACCCAGCCCCGAGCCTACACCACGAAACCTCGGCGGAATGAATCAAGCCCCGAGACGGTGGCACACAGAGGCCTCGGCGGGACAAACCCAGCCCCGAGCCTACACCACGAAACCTCGGTGGAACGAATCCAGCCCCGAGCCGGTGGCACACAGAGGCCTCGGCGGGACAAACCCAGCCCCGAGCTTATACCACGAAACCTCGGCAGAACGAATCCGGCCCCGAGCCGGTGGCACACAGAGGCCTCGGTGGGACAATTCCAGCCCCGAGCCTACACCATGAAACCTCGGCGGAACAAATCCAGCCCCGAGCCTACACCATGAAACCTCAGCGGAATGAATCCAGCCCAGAGCCGGTGGCACACAGAGGCCTCGGCGGAACAAATCCAGCCTCGAGCTTTGACAGATGCAAGTCATGGGGTAGTTACGCTCCGGCTTCGGGAGTTTGATCCTACCACGAAGGGTTCACGCGCTCCCTCATACACTTCATCCCTTGACGCAGTCCTGATCCTAAAAAATGAAGTGAGTCGGGTCGGATCACTTCTGCTCGGGATTTTTATGATAGCACCTGTGATTGGCGGGCTACGAGTTTGGTGCCTTTCCTGATCTCAGATCATTCCTTCGCATCGAGTATATCCCCAAAATATTGAATACGGCTTTCAAGTCGGTCGGTTTTTGGAGGAGCTTGACCAGAACCTTCAGTCCGACTACTGCTCCATCGACTATAATCAAGTTCAGGTGGGGCCGTCTGACCAAAGATTTCTCTTCGCCTGGCACCACTGCCCCCATCGATCCTCGGATTGAGAAGGTTGCGATTGCCCTGCACTGGCAACTTCAGTTTTCCCGCGCAGGTGCCTGGGAACGTATTTTCCAGGGGCCAGTGCAGTTGCTGCTGCAGCGGGAATAACAGCTGTTCCAGACTCCAATGCATGAACAAGAGGCTCGTAATGTTTAGTAGCCCCATCAGATGACCTTCCCAATAGTGCTTCTCTTATGAGCCGTTCTTTTTCTTCCAGCTCTCGCTTTCTTTGCCTCTGTTTTTCAGCAATCTCATCCAATTTTGCCTTGGGTTCAACTTCTTACTTTCTTCATCTCTCAGCCTCTTCGCGCTTACGAGCTTTTTCCTCCTCACGTAGCTTTTCCTACAACAACCTTTCTTCTTCTTTTTCGCCTTTCACAGACTTGTCTCTCCATTTCTTTCCTTATTTGTTCTTCCCTCTTTTGCCTCATAATATCTTGTTTTTCTAGCTCTTTTCGAAACTTTTTCTCATGTGCTTCAACTTCACGGGCTATTCTCGCCTCCTCATTCTTGTGTTTTTTTTTATCTGTGACATGTCCTCATCATGGGTGACTCTCCTATCAGATTAAATAAATGCATAGTCCATTTCTGTAATTGGGCAGCCACCAACATGAGCATCCATGGCACCAATCATAAAGGAGTTCTTCCGTGAAACATTTTCATAATCACCCGAAACAGACGGCAAGAGGTGGCTCTGCCTGCCTTGATGAGATGCAAGATTTAAGTTAGGCAGTTGACCATCAGCAGGTGAACTATAGTGGTGAGATAAGGCAGCTTTATCATGTATCTCAGTCCTTACAGTTGGTTGCTCTGGAAGAAACTTGTATTCATGAAGAGTCCTCGTGGGACCCTGAGGTTGAACCGTGAACATATCCTTGACTGGTTTCAAATCAAGTCTTTTACATTCTTTGGCCTCGAAAGAGCATCCAGGATGCTTCGGCTGCCCGCTGTTGCTTCACATATGGGTCAACCAAAAGCATCAGGCGGCAAAGAATCAAACTCCATGCCGAGAATGGGCCCATCCTCCCTCAAAGGCTCCCCCAATTGAGCCTCCACAAAAGTAATAGCTCTCACCTCCGCTATACTCTTAAGCGGTAGAGGAAGCATTGGCATTGGCGCAATAGACCCCTCGTGGTACCTCTGAACTGCCACACCTCCTCCCACCAACTCACTCCCCGCCAATTCTTTTCTGCCAGTTGGCACAAGTGGCTGAGAAACTTTCGGCTGTTGCTTCACACATGGCGCCTTCCGGTCCTTCAAACGCCGATGACAAAACCACATCTGCAGCTGCCGGTCCGATAACCCTAACTTCACCGATAATTCCACCCTCACCGCTTCGGACGGATAAGCTTTAACTGCATAAGTATTTTCAAGAATCATAAGTTGAGAAGCAGTCTTCATCTTGCACTTAGTCTCAACTTCACCTTCCGGTGGCTTCTTCTTCTTCTTGTTCCTATCTCTCCAGTTTTCGGACCAGAATAATTATGTTAATTATCTCCTCCCTCTCCACTTCGCGTCTGTCAAACTCCCTGACGACCGGCGATTTCCACTTTCTGCCATTGTCTTACTATGCGAGCTGCTTTTTGTTTGGCTCCCCACAGACGGCGCCGACTGTTGACGACTGATTTTGGTCTCATGGGCAATAAGGGTTTTTTACTCCCGAGACAATCCTCCCCCAACTGTGAATTTATTTTGTTTACAGGAAACCAATAGTAAATTTGGCAAAATATAAGTAAATTCACCAATCAATAAAGAGATTTAACGTGGTTCGGCGAATCAGATCTAGCCTACATCCACAGGCACATAACGGATGATGTTTTATTAGCGAAATATGCTTATCTGATCTATTTTGTGTTTACAAGTCTAATTCTCTCTTGTTCTCTTTTCTACCCCAAATGCTCTCAACTATCAACTCTCAACCCCATTTACAAGCACGATTTCCCCTCCTTTTTATAATAGCAAAGAAACAGTTTTCCTTTTCCCATATGGATTCCTAGTTGAAACTATATTCACTTCCTTTATCCTATCAGGACACTGACTTATCAATTTTTCCCAATGAAAGTAGGATAACTTATCTTCTTATCCGTAAAAATAAGATGTCATATCTTCTAGAGCATATCTCGCCATTTTCTCGATCTTCATGAGGTCGGTCACAATGGTCTTTTGAACTGAGAATGCTGCTTTCGATCTAATAATGCCCGGTCATCTGATCTTAAGTGGTCAGTTTACCGATCGTAAAGTGCTCGGACCCTCACTCATGTGGTTGGGTCGGTATTAATGATCCTGACCAAGAAGGGAATTACCTTTTTACCCCTGCCGTACTGCTTAAATATCATAGGACCTGAAAATACCATCAACAGCTTTCATTACAGGATAGGAATATACCTGTCGGGCGGGGGTAGCCATAATTGGAACTTAATACTTAATGAATTCAGGTAACTTGGTTGACATAGGAATATGATTAATTGGGTTATTCTAGGTATTTGCATCTGACCATCGGAAGAGGCTTTTCCATAAATTCGTGTTCCAAGTTAATAAACCAATATATTGCACAAACGTGAGATAACCACTTCATCTTTGAAAGGTATTGGAATAATTCACAACCCTAGATAGTTTAATAATATTGATTTTACCTTTAATTCACTTTCGTGCTATTTTATTTACTTGTTTTGGTTTAAATTCACCATCCAATCAAACAATAAATCTATTAGATACTTGTAAACATTTGGCTTCATAAATTAATAGCTTAGCTATTAAGTCCTCTTGGGGTCGATATATTTTATACTACTTGAACGATATGTGCGCTTGCGTTATACGCGTGTGATCATGCCGGTCAAGTTTTTTGCGCCGTTACCAATTACTTATTTATCTTTCACTATTAATTTTGGGGTTAGATACCTTTACTTGTGTCTAATTTATTTTTATTTATTATTTATGTTTTCTTGTGTTTCAGGTTCTTAGACACTACATGAGACGAACCAGAAGCTTTAAAATCCGACCTCTTGACCCAGAAATTGAAAGAACTATTAGACTGTTGAGAAGGGAAAAATGAGAAGGCCAAGAAGCACTGATCAACATGGAACCTGAACCATTGGATGTTGCACCACCAATTCCTATTCGAGACAAAACTATTCTGGTGGTTGACGGTTTCATTTCCTGTATTGTACTTCCTCCCTTACCAGCAAATAATTGTGACATCAAAACATGCATTCAGATGATACAGCTGTCAGTTCAGTTTTGGGGGAATGCAACCGAAGATCCTAATGCCCACATCAGCAACTTCCTGGAAATTTGCAACACTTTCAATTACAACCGAGCAGCTGAAGAAGCAATGAGACTGCATGTTTTTCTATATTCCTTGAAAGACAGAGCTAAAGCTTGGCTACATTCACTACCAGCAGGTTCCATCACAACTTGGAACACTCTAGCCACCAAATTCCTTGCAAAGTAATTTCCCCCAGCCAGAACTGCAAAGCTGAGGAATGAAATTACATCTTTTGTACAACATGACTTGGAATCCATCTGCGAAGCTTGGGAAAGATACAAAGACTTGCTCATAAAATGTCATCACCATGAGATTGCAAAGTGGCTACAAGTCCAAACCTTTTACAATGGACTTTCTGGATTAATGAGAACTATAATTGATGTTGCTGTTGGATGAGCATTAATGGAAAAATGAGAAGATCGGGCCTGAGATTTAATTGAAGAAATGGCCAACATCAATTCATTGTGGCACACAGAAAGAAGCATGATCCAACGAATCGCATGAATTTATGAAGTTGGAGGCAACACAACAATGATTGCCAAGCAGGATCTGATTTGCAAAAATCTGGAAAATCCTAACATGAAGGTTAATGTTGGATCCACAAGATCACCATATGGAGGAGCACCATAGACATAATCATACTACCAAAATGAAGAGGTGGTGAATTATATCAACAATTTCAACAGACAGGGGAACAATCCATATTCCAACACCTACAACCCAGTGTGGAGGAATCATCCCAATTTCGCATGGAGCAATAACTCAGGGCAAAAAAATAATCCACCACCCGGATTCCAACAACAAAACAAAAGCCAGAAGTATGAGAAAGAACTAGAAATGAAAGAATGCTTGCAGAGATGTTCAAAAAGCAATAAGCAAAATACGATGCTTTAGTAGCTATGGTTCAAAATCAATTAGCATTGAATCAAAGCCATTCAGCTTCTATTAAAGTATTGGAGAATCAAATGGGACAACTGGGCAATGCTCAGAGTTACAGACCGCAAGGCATCCTTCCTAGCAACACATAATCAAATCTAAGGAACAAAGAGAATGAGCAATGTCAAGCCATTACTTTGAAAAGCGGTAGTGAAATCAACAAAGATGTTGGAGTCAATGTATCCACTGAGGAATTTCCAAAAGAAAGCAGTGAAACAGAGCCACAGATGGAGGAAAAAGAAGCAAAGGAAAAAGATCGAGAAAGATTCACTATACCTCCACCTTTTCCACAGCGTCTATAGAAAAACAAACTGGACAAGCAGTTTGCTAGATTCCTGGAGGTCTTCAAAAAACTACATATCAACATTCCATTTGCATAAGCATTGGAAGAAATTCCCAGCTATGTCAAATTCATGAAAGACATTTTGTCATGAAAATGGAGATTACGAGATTACGAGACAGTAGCATTAACAGAAGAATGCATCGCCATCATTCAGAGGAAACTTCCCCCAAAGTTGAAAGATCCTGGCAGTTTCACCGTCCCATGCACCATTGGAGAACATTACATCGGTAAAGCTTTGTGTGATTTAGGTGCTAGTGTTAATTTGATGCCTTTTTCGATTTACAGGAAACTACAAATTGGAGAAGCAATGCCCACATTAGTCTCTCTACAACTTGCTAATAGAACAATCACATTTCTAAGAGGTGTAGTCGACAAACTCATTCTCCCAGTAGATTTCATTATCCTTGACATGGAGGAAGATAAAGATGTACCTATCATTCTTGGGAGACCATTCTTTGCTACATGTCGAACTGTTATTGATGTACAAAAATGAGAACTAACCATGAAAGTGCAGGACCAAGAAGTTACCATCAATATTTTCAAAACCATGAAATTCCCGAGTGATGAAAATGAGGAGGAATGTTTCAGAATTGATGTTGTAGATAGTATCATACATGATACTGATGCACTGCCACTTCCCACGGATAAAATTGAAGCTTGCATCACCAACATGACTGACATCGAGCTAGATGATGAAATTCTATAATGTATCAACTATCTTGACAGACCATTTCGCTTCAAATCGACACCATAGGGAAAGTTTGGAACTATCCAAAAAATAGCGAATCAAGCCCTCGATTGAAGAACCACCGCAGCTGGAACTAAAGTTACTTCTGAGCCATCTCATGTATGCATTATTAGGAAATTCTTCTGATTTACCTGTGATTATTTCTTCGTCGCTAACATTAGAGCAGGAAGAAAAGTTGTTGAGAGTGTTACGAGAACATAAGAAAGCCGTTGGCTGGACTATAGCAGACATTTGAGGCATTAGTCCATCATTTTGTATGGAAAAGATTCTGATGAACGACGAGTACAAACCCACATTGGAGAATCAACGAAGACTAAATCCAATCATAAAGGAGGTCTTGAAGAAAGAAATTATCAAATGGTTGGATGTCGGTATCATCTACCCCATCTCTGACAGCACGTGGGTAAGTCTTATGCAATGCGTGCCAAAAAAATGAGGAATTATTTTAGTCACAAATGAGAAGAACGAGCTGATTCCAATAAGGAAGGACTGGTCTGAAAAACTAGATGTCGTATTATAGGCTTACCAGACAGCATACAAGACACCAATCAGTATGTCCCCATATCGAATGGTGTTTGGGAAAGCGTGCCATCTGCCAATGGAGCTTGAACATAAAGCGTACTGGGCATTAAAGAAGATAAATTTTGTTCCAGAAGTAGTAGGAGAAAAACGGCTCCACCAACTTAATGAATTGGAGGAATTTCGCCTACATGCTTATGAGAATTCCAAACTGTACAAAGAAAAGATGAAGAAATGGCATGTTCATTGGAAAGCTGAAATCAAAGTGGTCAGGTCCATTTATGATTACTCAGGTGTTACCCTATGAAGTTGTTAAGATATACAACCCCAAATCCAACAATAGATTCAGGGTAAACAACCAGCGTGTCAAACACTACTGGGGAGAATCATTTGAGCAATAAAAAGAAAGTGTGAAACTTTCAAATCCAGCCTAACGTCCGGGCAGTCATGTCTAGCTAACGACATTAAACTTAGCGCTAGCAGGGAGGCAACCCATGCAATTTGTGTATATATTATGATTTGGTGTGTTTATTTTTGTGTGTTTAATTTTATAGGTAAAGTCACATTTCAGGATGGAAGAAGTTCTCGCAAATCTTCACAAACAATTTCCTTTTCTCCCTCAAAACGTTCTGATGAAAGTCTACAAAGGTCGCTTGGAACGAATGAGACTGCCGATGATCAAAGGTATTCCTAATGACATTCGTTGAATTATTGAACACGAGTCTGATTGGCAAGTGAGTCTTCTGACTCTTTTGTTTCATATCTGTCTGGTTTAGGAAGAATCACCTATGCTAAAAAGAGAAGAGCTAAAAGAATAAGTGTTTGCTATAAATGTGCACGCATGACATGTAATACTCGTTGTTGTTCTTTAGGAATGGTGACTGATAACCGTGAAGATAAAATTAAATTCATTAGGGATAGCTTGAGTAAGGAGTTTTTGGATGATATATCATTGACTCTTGAGACGCATCCCAGTGGATATGTGCATCACGCAATTCACATGTTATATACACAATTCCGAAAAGAAATACAACATTTAAATCTCGGAAAATCTGACTTTAAAAGACCTTGTTTGCCAATTATTAAGAAAATTGGATGTGAAGCTTGTCTCTGACGCATAGACGTCATTCAAGGCGTTACTTCTTGTATATATTATTATCTTTATCTTTAAATAATAGTTGTGATCTGTTTTGTTATTTTCTTTTCTCCGACAGGATCCAGACTTTTTGACTTTCACGATTTATTTTACTGTTTAGCTAATAATTGTCATCTGGTAGGTATCAGTGCTATTATTACTCACCCTTTTTCAAGTTCTATAAATTGAGCTCGTCATTGCACTCTTGAAGACATCCAGAGTTGAGAAATACATAAACAAAATGGAAGCAACTTCAAGAAGATGAGTTGAAAACATATGTGTATTTTGCTGTACTAGTGTTGTTCTAAACCAGAATTCGTAGTGGCAGCACATGAATTGGGTCGAGTCATAGCTGAAAGGAATATGCACTTAGTATATGGCGGTGGCAATCTTGGACTAATGGGGATCGTTTCAAGGGCTATACAGGAAGTAGGCAGTCAAGTTTTGGGAATCATCCCAAAATATTTGGCGGAGGCAAATCTTATAGTACCGTCAAACGGAGAGGAACTTATTGTTCTAGGTATGTCTGAGCGACTAGTGGAAATGATTCACCATGCTGATGCTTTTATTGCTTTGCCAGGTGGCTTGGGTACAATGGAGAAAATTTTTATAGTACGATCTTGGGCGAACTTGAACATACACCAGAAAATGATTGGACTATTTAACGCTGATGGATTTTATGTTTTTCTTTGTGTGTTTCTGGATGATGCCCGGAGAAATGGGTTCGTTTCGAAGCCTGTAAAAGATATCATCTTCACTGCCAGAACTGCCAATGATTTAATTGACTAACTTTTAGGCTTTGAACCACAAATTGACCCTATCATTTCCAAGATAAACTGGTCTGATAATGATCGTGGTAAAAAGCATCGGATAAATCTGGATCTTAACCTTTAATTTTCATTTTAGATGTAGAATTTCAGCTAAACATGTACTATTTTCTAAACTCTTCTTCTACTTTTAAGACATTGGGGACAATGTCTCATTTAAGTTTGGGGGAGGGGAATAATTGAATAGTATCTTGTTTTTTTGTGTTGTTTTTATTTGATTTTTAGTAAAACAATTTCAAAATAATTCAAAATAATTAAAAACTTTTAAAAAAATAAAGATATATTTTGTGTTTTTGTTTTTTTAACTTGACTAATCAGGTGAAACTGGTATGAGATAGCTGTGTAAGGAATTTCCACTCCTGAGACGTATCTCAACATATTTCGTAATAAGTTAATCATTGTTTATTTCCTTTTGAATTATTTAATTTGTGAATTCTCCATAATACTGACTAAAATGGATCTTCATATGCTCAGTTTACAAGTATTATCAACATGCATGGTAACATACGGACATGAGTTGTAATTGAAAAAGTTTGTAATATTCATTGCTCTACGTTCAAGGTTGACATATGATCCATAAAATATTCGATAATTAATTAATACGTATCTAATCAAATTATATATCAAATACACATACACATTAATTTAGGTAATTACTGAATACCACGCATGTGTAATTTTCGTTTAACTGTTAAACGATTTCCGAATAATCAATATTATTCGTTATAAATCGCCCTAGTGCTCTACGAGTATTTTTAATTATGTGAGACTCTCTAATTCAGGTATATCTGTCACTGGATCAAATCATGTGTCCATAATTTACCCACTCATAAATTATGACGACCACGATATTCTCGTTGAACCATACAAGTTGAGATCTTCGCATACGTATAATCCTTTCGTCATAGGTATCCGGATAAATACCAGAGACAGATATAATCGTCAAATCTCATAAGGTATTATCCCGTCAACATATAGATTCGCGATTTCTCAATAACACTCAGAACTCATTTCTGAGTGTACCATGGCCATGGATTTGATAAATCACAATCTCATGAAGTGGATACCCAAATCCTGTATGCAAGACTGATAGATCCTCTCTGGACACATCACCGGATATCATGAGCATCAGTCCACACCCAATGAACAGGCGGATGTCTAACCTAAAAAGGTCAAAGATGTGACTGTCATCAAAGTGTGGAGGATAACTCATATATCCGCCGTGGTATCTCAAGTCAAAGGACCATTATGCTACTCAACTCGAGAAGATTCCCATTGACGCAAGCGTACCATCTATTAGGAATCTTCCATGAGTCGTTCAGTGCTCATCTGCTATGAACACCTACATGTCTATACGAGTCTCCTTAGACTCGTGGCTCACTGAGATAAACCATCGGAAACTAATATTCCGATATACGACATGTACTAATCTCCCGGGTTTACTTTCGGACCAAGAATGTAAACCTTGACCAGGAACAGTTTAAGAATGATACTGTTATAAAGTTTCTCAATGTCAATTGCAACGTTTTTGCAATTACGTTATAACTTAATCATTCCTTGGTCAAACACGTCTTTACCATTTCTAAGATAATATACTGACGAAAATGTAAATTTATTCATAACAAAATATTGTTCATACAGTATTTAGAAAAAATACATGAGAAATCGGCACGCCGAGTACCAACTCCAACAATATGTATAAAAACAAACAAGTAATTAACTCAAACTACAAAACATAATTGGTGTACCATATCTTGATATGCATTTGCAGAGAGAAACCATGAGCAACTCAAGACCAAATACTCAGGGTACTTACTTCGACTAACACATTTATTCTCTTAGAAGAAATTTTCATTTAAATAAAATAGCATAATGCAATAAGTAGAATTACAACCTCTTATGATTGTTACTCAACATCAAATGTAGTAACATCACAGCTAGAACTCATCAAATTTCGTCAAGTACTTTGAAAGTGAAATCTTGGGATCAGCTCTGTCTTCCATTTCAAAAATTCCTTTCATTATACTTGCGTGGAGCCTTAAAAGCTTTGGAATGCTATAATTTTCAGTATGCTCCAAAAAAACGCTGCTTCACATTATCTGCTTCATGTATTATAACATCTTCAGTTAGACCAAAAGTTTCATTAGCAGATGATTTTGATTTGGTCCTTCCCTCCAACAACACTGACACAGCAGCTTCCATTGTACGATCCCAAAACAAAGATCTGTCTTCAGTTGATGGCTTCTCCACTTGATAGACAGAGTGAAGAGGAAAGACTGAAGAAGGATCCCCTTCAACTTCAGCTAGTGGGACTGAGGATGTTCCGAGTAATAATATTGGCGAGTCTGATGGCAATTCTTTCAACAAAATCAGCAGAACAATTCTGAGCTGGTCATGTGCATACTTCCACCAAAGGTCAAACTGTGGTATGTAGAGTACTGATGGTGTCTTTCTTCTTGCTTCACCAAATATGTGCACCAATGCATCCTCTGGCATCTTGGCATTAGGATCTGAAAGAAGAGCTGGAAGACCAAGAGAATGAATGGGAAATTTCTCTAATTGCTGTAAAATTGCTGGCCCAAGATGATCCACACAAGTGCTTTCATTGCCATACAATAGAAGCCGCGGTCTGTTAATAAGAGAAAAGGCAGACCAATGGGAAAGATTGCAAAGCTTGGTCAATTCTGATGACATTGCAAGAGAAGGGAAAATATCTGATATATACTTCATGGCTTTCTGGAGATGTCTCTGCAGACATGGTGCAAGTACTAAAGACAGTGGCCTAGAGTGCACAATGGAGCCTCTATGAGCCGCAGGAGTAATTATTGTCATGGCTTGGGTAAAGTGACGCTTTTCAACAGTAACTGAATCAATATCGATCAAGGATTTATCATCACTGGAGTAAACTTGAGGACATTTTTCACGGAAAGCACGAATGGCAGCTTCAGTGCATAAAGCTTTTAAATCAGCACCGCAAAATCCTACACAACTGGCTGCAATTTCATATTTTAGTTCACTGGAAGGAGGTCGTTTCCACTTTCGAGTGTGAATGTCAAATATCTCAGCACGTGCCTCACAGTCAGGTAAAGAAAAGTGAAATTCACGATCAAATCGACCAGGACGGCGCAATGCTCCATCAATTTGATCAACCCTGTTGGTTGCTCCAATCAAAACAACTTGTCCACGAGAATCAAGACCATCCATCAAGGCAAGTAAAGTGGATACAATGGAATTGTGAACCTGCTCTTGCTTGCTAGACCTCAAAGGTGCAAGTCCATCAATTTCATCAAAGAATATGATGGAAGGCTGATTCCTTTGTGCCTCCCCAAAAAGTAGTTTCAATTGCTTTTCAGCTTCACCAACCCATTTGCTCAGTACATCAGCACCCTTACGCATGTAAAAGCTGACCTTCTGATCACCCTTTGATGCAGCACATGCTAAAGCTCGGGCAACCAAAGTTTTCCCAGTACCAGGTGGACCACAAAACAAGACTCCCCTAGGAGGAGTGATGTGAAAACTTTCAAAAAATTCTGGATATAGTAAGGGATACAGCACCATTTCTTTCAGAGAATCAATATATTCTGAAAGCCCACCAATGTCATCAAAATTCACACTCTCAGCAATATGTAATGGTTGAATATAATCTTCCCCACCCATAGAGCTTGTCCCAGAAGTTTGAAGGAAGTGATCAGAGTCCTCAACTCTGGTTGGAGGATTACGCACTCGTGATCTTCCTGATTTAACATATTTAGCATCAACCTCAATCCTTTGCTTGCCTTCTTCCATATAGTGCTTGCAGACCTTTACACGACTTCTAAGATTATATCGGTGCATTTCTTCTTTTTCTTTTTCAACACCACCATTGCCCTCAATCTCATTCTGACCATTATTGTGAAATTCATTCCTGTTTTCAACTTTGTCTGCTGAAGCAGCTTTCTCATTATCAGAATTTAAATTCAACAGTTTCCCAGGGACTACTAAAGAAGAAAGAGGCCGCAGTCCTTCAGCCTCAATTTCCTTTATCATCTTGACAATCTGAGAAGCAGCTGTCCTGGTCTTAGTAATGCTTTTCCTTGGGCGCATTGGATTAGGATAAAAATATGACCCATAAACACATCCACCTCCTCCATGTCCATATATTTTAGAATACATAATAAATAAAAAAACCACTGCTAGCTTCACTGAAATGCCAAAATCAATCAGTCACAATCATATATAAAATCGCAAGTATTGAAAAGAGATATAATGAGAAAGCATGATTTGGATTCATAGCATAAAATTACTAAAACAAAACAGTATTGAAAAGAGATATAATGAGAAAGCATAGTAAGATTTTGCAACTTGGAATGCCCCGGTAAATCAACAAAAGAGGCGTCCGAAGCACACCCAGACCAGATGATTTACTATCAGAAAAAATATGCACTAAAACTTGAAAATATTGAGAGATTTGGTTAATGGCTAACCACATGAAAAATAAAAAAATTTAAAAAAAAAAAATTACCTTAGAGCAAATCAACGACGACGGTTCGTCCGATTGAGAATGGTGGGTGAAAGTGAAGGGCTGCTTCGTTTCCCTCCCAAAATGAACCAACTGTAACTTTTAACTTTGTAGTTTACAAAAACCCACCAGGGATACGTGTTGCATTTTTATAGACATTCCTAGAAAGAAAAAAAAAAGGAAAATTATGATAATGACCCATTTCCTATATCCATTATTAAAATTGACCCATATTTTGAAAAATATTTCTAATGTCCAAATAAACATTTCTAATACCAAAAGAACATGTACGTGTACAGGCCAAATTTGGGCTCAGAGGTAAAATCGTCATTTGACTTCCGGACCGACCACAAGGCCAAACACCAATTACTAAAAACCCAAAACCCTATAAGAAGACCAATTTCTAAACTGATATTGGACCAAGAGATCTCATAAGCCCATACCCAAGAAAAAACTTGACCAATGTAGCTCATAGACTCATTAGTTACCAAACCAGAAAACGCATGAACTCATAACTCCCCCCATTAAATTGGTCATTTTTGGGTGTTGACACGCTCACAAAGTGGTCTTTTACTCTCAAGTATAAGAGTGTCGAAGTAATAAAATAACCTGGATCCACAAAATATATTTAGTATGATAAAATAACAATAAAAGCGGAAAGAAAAAGGTTTGATTTGTTGAAGTTGTTGGAAATTTTAGGTTTAAACTGCAATAATAAAATGAAATATTGGAGTTAGGGGATCCACTTTTAATGTTTCAAATCTAGAAATCTCGCTTTATCATAATATGTAAATTGTCATTTTTACCCAATTAATTTATCTCATGAATTAATTATGCCAATATTTAAAACCTGTAATAAAGGCGGTAGTCATTTCTTTCGATAACTAGTCCTGCAGTAGTCATTTCTGTCGATAACTAGTCCTGCCAAGGTACTAAATATGCCAAAAACATAAAACCATCCATAAAGGCGGTGATACCGTATAAAACCAGCCATATAGGCAGTGATACCATTTGTCTATAACAAGTCCTGTCAAGGTACTCAATTATGCCAAAATCGTATAAAATCATCCATATTAGTGGTAGTAAGATAAAACCAGCCATATAGGCGGTAGTAAGATAAAACCAGCCATATAGGCGGTAGCAAGATAAAACCATCCATATATGCGGTAGCCAATTTTCTCAATAATTAATTTAGATCTAAATCAAGTTTTAATCATTAGATTACAATTTATTTATTATAATGCAGGCGAGATTGATCTAAGTTTTCATTATAAAGCTTCAATTTATAGGAAAAATTTGGTTGGCGCGTCGCGACGCAAATGCCACGTTGGGGACACGTGTCGAGAGAATAGCGTGTTCCGTGGTGTCTTCGTCTAATTAGGTGCGTCGCGACGCGGATGCTGAATTTCCATTTTTGCCCTTTTCTAAGTCTGGTTTGTCTTGTTTTCCTACTAAATAACCAAAATAACACAATAAAAACACTCAAAACATAACTTAAAATATTATTTCACAAACATGCAAAATTAAGGGGATTAGTGAAACTACAAGTGTAAAATGATTGATTTATCGTATATTAAATATGTATTTTTTAGTGTTCATCACACCCCCAACCAGCTTATTACTAGTCCCTCGTAATTCAAGTGAAATCTAAAAGCATAATTCTTATCTAAGTTAACAATTATTTTCTTTCTTTTTAAATGATCAAATAAATGACTTCTCCTGTACTTTTTACCATTCTTCCATACTCATAAAACAAGGTATTAATCAATATATTGTACCCGCAATATCCACAAGTATTTGTTTAAAAGAGAGTAATATTTTTGTCCTAAAATTATGTTTGAGTTTACACCTTTTGGCAGTGAAAGTTTATTTATAAATATATCTTCGATCCTTGTATCGAACTTTGGGCCAGTGACTCCCACACCAATTGGTTTTAGGGCACTAGGTGTTAAGCCACCCCTACATACTTAATTGCTCGGATCTAAAATAAAAAGGAAAAATGTCTGATTTCCTTAAGCTTTCTTTCTAACCCATGTAAAGAGCTTTGGGCCAGTGACTCCCAGAACAGTTGGCCTTAGGGCACTAAGTGTTAAGACACCCCAACAGACTTAATTGCTCGAGTTAAAAAGGCTACGAAAATGAACTTATTCAAACATAAACTCAAGCCCTACCGTTTTACGCGAACAATCAATGCTTACTGAGGCAAGATGTCCGGTTACTAAGTAAAAGTTTTATCATTAATTTTTTAACTAAATCAAGCTCTACCATTTGACGTGAACAATCATTGCTTACTGATGCAAGATGTCCGGTTACTAAATAAAAGCATGATTAACTTTTTTTATTAAACATAAATTTCATTGCCTTGAGGTGTTATCTCCAACAAACTAGAGAACTGAATATTACAGAATTTTCACTTACCACCATTGATCATATATTACCATGTTGTTGATAATATCTGTCAGATGAGCATATAAAGATCAAATTTAATCAATGTTATGGAGAATTCCCAAATTTAAATTATTTAAAAAGAAAGGAACAATAAATAACTTGTTACGAATTATATTGAGATGCGTCTCAGAAGTGAAAACTCCTTACAGCCACCTCTGAACAACAATTCCACTCGGTTTAGAAAATAATTTTGTTGTTAGTTTGGGTGTATATATATGGATATATATTCTTACACAAAAAATAACAAAAAAGTAAAAATAATAATAATAATATTATTATTATTATTTTAAAATAAAAACATCAATGAAACATAAAAATTATCTAGTAAACTATCCCCTCCCCCAACCAAAATGAGACATTGTCCCCAATGTTTAAAGAAAGAGAAGTAAAGTTTATAAGATATCACATGATTAGTGTGGAATTGACAGTTACGGCTACGACTAAAGATTACATATTAAGATCCAAGTTTACTCTGCGCTTTTTGCCACGATCGTTATTGGACCAGTTCAATTTGGAAAGAATAGGGTCGATTTTTGGTTCATAAGCTAAGAGTTGGTCAATTAAATCATCAGTTTTCTTCCACTTAGGAAGATATCTTTTACTGGTTTTGAAATAAACCCATTTCTTTTGGCATCTTCAAGAAATACAAAAAGAAAATAGAAAAATCCATTAATATTAAACAGCCCAATGGGTTTTTGGTGAATATTCAAGTTTGCCTATAACGCAACTGTGAATATTTCTTCCAACGTGCCCAGCCCACCTGGTAAAGCAATGAAAGCATCAGCATGATTGATCATTTTAGTGAGTATTTCAGACATACCTGAGACAATACATTCTTCTGCATTTGATTTTTTTGATGATGTTGTCATATTTTAAGGGTTTTGGAATGATCCATAAAACTTGACTGCCACCTTCGTTGTAAACCTTTGAAATACATCCCATCAATCCAAGATTGCCACCGCCATATACTAAGTGCATGTTTCTGTGTGTCATAACTCTACCCAATTCTCTCGTAGCCTCAACAAATTCTGGTTTATTTCTGGAGCTAGTTCCATAAAACACATATATATTAGTGAATCGTCGTTTTGAAGTTATCTCCATTTGTGCTATCTCTCTTAGATAGATGTGTTGAAGAGAGAGACGTGACGAGTTGAATTTATAGATCCTGAAAATGGTGAGTAATAAATGCACTAATACCTGCAAAATGATAATTATTAGGAAAATAGATCGTGAACAAAAAAATGTTAGATACTGTCGGTAAAAAGTAAATCAAAATAGTAATTGAAAGTAAAGGAAATCAAAGCAATAATTTAAAACAATATATACTGGTAGTTGTGATTATGGCTCACATCTTCCTCTGGTTTTACATCCAGTAACGACTTGAAAGCCCTCTATTGGTTGAGGATAGGCTTCCCATCCAACTTTCTTATAAATTGGCAAACATGGTCTTTTAAAGTTAGATTCCCGAGACTATATTGTTGTCTTTCTTTTTGAAATTGTGTATGTAAATGTGAATCTCTCGATGAACGTATCCACTAGGACGCATCTCAAGAGTCAATGATATATCATCCAAAGACTCCTTACTCAAGTCATCCCTAATGAATTGAAGTTTATCTTCGCGATTATCAGACACCATTCCTAAAGATCGACAACGAGTGTTGCACGTACAGTGTGCACAATTATAATAAACACCTAATTGTTTAGCTCTTCATTTTTTAGCATAGGTGTTTTTCCTTAAACCAGACATGTAAGAAATGAAAGGGTCAAATGACTCACCTGCCAAGCGAACTTTTGCTTCAATTACCCAACGGATATCACTAGGAATACCATGAATCATAAGAAGCCTCATCCATTCGTACGTGCTTTGTAATTTTTTTCAGAGCATTTTGGGGAAGAAAAGGAAAATGTTTGCGGAGGTTTGCGAGAGTTTATTCCATGCTTTGGTTTGTAGGGGTATCAGTAATTTTATGAGACTGAAATAACCGACTTTGAGTCACGGAGTACCGTTATCCGCTGCTTTACCGGGGTGTAAGAAAAAAAGAGAAAATATAAAAATGCTGCAAAACTAAGAAAAATGGAAATTAGAGAAATATTAAACAGAAAATAAAAGAAACTACATCAATCACGGTACACTGGGTCTGATAGGAAAAAATTTTCTTGAAAATTTGAACACTCCAAAAATAGTTTCAGACGTTGTCCATTTACATCAAATACATCACCATCCTTAGGATTCTCAATACCAATAGCTCCGTATGGGTAAACGTATTTCACAATGAATGGGCCACTCCATTTGGATTTTAATTTTCCATGCAATAAATAAAGACAAGAATTATAAAGCAAAACCTTTTGACCAACTTCAAATATTTTTTGTGAAATTCGACTATCATAAAATGCCTTAGTTTTAGCTTTAATAATTTTCGTGTTCTCATATGAATCATTCCTTAACTCTTTAAGTTCATTTAATTGCAATTTACGTTCATGACTGACATTTTCAAGGTTTGAATTGAATGCTTTAATAGCCCAATATGCTTTATGCTCAAGTTTTACCGTTAAATGACAAGGTTTTCCATAAACTATAAAATATAGGACATTCCCAAAGATATTTTGAAAGCTGTTCGGTATGCCTAAAGTGCATCAGTTAGTCGAAGAGACCAATCTTTGCGATTTGGGTTAACCATTTTTTCTAAAATTTATTTAATTTCCGTATTCGCTAATTCATCTTGACCGTTTGTCTGGGGGTGATAGGAGGTGTAAACTTTGTGTATGACTCCATACTTTTCATTAAGGACTCAAAGGGTCTATTCCAAAAGTGTTTACGTCCATCACTTATGATGGCCCGATGGATTCCAAATCGACTCAATATGTTTTCTTTTAAAAATTTGATCACAATTGTTTGATCATTGTTCCGATAAGGAATTGCCTCGACCCACTTTGAGACATAATCAACTGCAACTAAAATATATAAAAATCCAAAGGATGGTGGACATGGGCCATGAAATCTATCCCCCAACAATCAAAGATTTCGACGACAAGGATGGGATTTAAAGGCATCATGTTTCTTTTTGACATTGATCCCAACTTTTGACAGTTTTAGCAAGTTTTCCAGAAAGTTTTTCTTTAAAAATGGTGGGCCGACAAAATCCACACTGTAAGATTTTTGCAGCGGTTTTCGTAGATGAAAAATGACCTCCAAATGCTTCTGAATTACAAAACTGAATAACACCACTTATCTCATAGTTCGATATGCATTGTCTGAAAATCTGATCAGGGCAATATTTAGACAGATATGGACCAACCTAGTAGAATCTTTTGACTTCGATAAAAAATTTCCTCATATCTTGTTGACTCCAGTCTGGAGGTATCTTTCTTGTTGCAAGAAAATTGACAATATTAGCAAACCAATGCATTGTGTTTACAGAGAATAAAAACTCATCGGGAAATGAGTCATTGATGGGAGTTGTATGAATTAGTGACTTATTTGTGAGTCTCGATAAATGATATGCAATCACGTTCTCTGTCCATTTCTTGTCTTTGATTGTGAGACTGAATTCTTGAAGCAAAAAAATCCACCGTATTAATCTTGCCTTGTCATCTTGTTTAGACATCAAATATCTAACAGCAGCATGATCAGAAAAAAAACGGTTGAAGAACCGATTAAATATGATCGAAATTAATCTAATGCAAATATTACAGCAAGTAGTTCTTTTTCTGTTGTAGTGTAATTCATTTGTGCACTGTTTAAAGTTCTACTTGTGTAATATATTACATGCGGCTTACCTTCCTTTCTCTATCCTAGCGCTACACCAACTGCATAATCACTAGCATCACACATTAGCTCAAAAGGCAATGACCAATCAGAGGAATGCATAATATGAGCAGAAGTCAAAAGACTGATATTTTTTTCGAATGATTTTTGACATTCTTCTATCCATTCAAACGTTGCATTCTTTAATAAGAGGTTACATAAGGGTCTGGATATGGTACTAAAGCTTTTAATGAACCTTCTATAAAATCATCCATGTCCTAAGAAAGAACGGATTTCCCTGACTATTTTTAGTGATGGTAATTTAGAAATTACCTCTATTTTTGCGTTGTCAACCTCAATACCTTTAGATGACACATGACCGGTGCTTACACACACGCGTATAACGCAAGGGCACGTATCGTTCAAGTAGTATAAAAAATATCAATCCCACGAGGACTTAATTCCTACTGTTGTTATTAATTATTAATACTATTTATTTACAGGTATCTAAATTATAGGGAGAAGAGAATGATTGTTTGATTGGTTGGTTGAATGTGGTTTTCCTTAATTAAAATAAATAAAAGAAAATACTAAGGAAAATAACAAAAGACTCAAAGATCTAGGGTTGTGAATCTTCTAATATTTTTAAAAGATGAAATGATTATTTTATGTTTGTGTAATAAATCGGTTTACTAACCTGGAACACGAAATTATGTGAAAGCCTATGTCGATGGTCAGACGTAAATACCCAGTTTAACCTAATTGAACCATATGTCTATGTCAACCAATTATCTGGATTCATTAAGTTTAAGTTCCAATTATGGCTACCCCCGCCCGACAGGTATATGTCTATCCTGTAAGGAAATCTATTAAAGGGTTATCTATCTTCAAGGAAGATCGTGGGCTATTAAGTCTAAGGCTGAAACCTAAAATTCCTTTGTCAAGTTTATTTTAGATTTACAACATCAATCTTATTGGTGATCAGAGAACAATAAGCATTAAGCTCAAGACTTAATAAGTAAACCTTTAAATTACCCAAACTATAAAATAGCCCCTTATAAACCGGTGATATTAGAATTCATCACAACCCTGGATAACTAACTTAGTTACGAGACATAACTAGGTGTAGAACACAAAAATTGGCGACGCTGTTCTTTTAGACTCGCGGCCTAGTTGGGAGTACGAAAATACATGGAGTCGCCACCCGGTGTGAACGGGGACAAAGATTTAAGGCCGCACTCACCCCTCGCAAGGGAAGACCTAAAACCGTTGGGTTCGGAATGGTCCCTTACTTATGTCACTTGTAATGATGTGATTTGTGCGATAAACTAACTGAATCTATTCAACATTCATGCTCAAGGGTAATCTACACCTAGTATGCATTCATCAAAATAACTCATAATCTAAGTTTGTATGCTCGAAAATAGGTCTTTAAATAGCAATCACGATATCACACAATGAGCATATTGAACCATTAAATCAAAATAAACGAATCACTATTCAAACATGAACATAAACCAATCAAAATAACATGCATAAAGATAACATAATCCCTCAGGTCTAACCTCTTTTGTCGTCCAAGAAAGGGCGTTATACGTCCGTTGGAAGGGTGAATGATCCGCAACTCTTTTGGTTCACTAACTCAATGTCTTTCCTCGTTGTTTTGCGGTTCGGGCTGCTGTCTTTGGTCCGTTTCGTGGCTGTTTTGCTGCTGTTTTTCAGGTCACTGTTTTGGTGTATTTGTTCACTGTTTGGGGACTGTTTTGGGGTATTTTAGGGTGCAGATTATGGCAGTTTTACTGGACAGTTTTGGGCAATTTTTGAAGTGGGTTTAGGACAGTTTCTGGGTGTGTTATCTGGGCAGTTCTTGGGCAGTTTTCTGGGCAGTAAATAGAGCTGTTTGTGGCAGGTTTGGACTGGTTTTGAGTCACGGCTGGAGAGGGTTTGTGGTGCGGCTATGAAGGGCTACTTGTGTGAGTAGGTCACGGCTGGAGAGGGCTGATTGTGTGAGTAGGTCACGGCAATAGGGAGTGTATGGCTAGTGGATGAAGACTAATGGCGTGTTAAAGTGGCTGCTCCTGGTCAGTGGCGTGATGGGCAACGTACGTGAGGGCAGTGATGGGAAATAAAGAGCTGTGTGTCCGAGAGAGTTTGTTGTCTATTGAACGCGTGGGTCAGCAGCTGTGTATGTGCATTGAAGGCTATTATGGGCGTGTGAAAAAGGGATGAAGAGGACAAGGGCCTAGGGTTTATTTTTTTCGTTGAGGGATGAGAGATAGGGCGTGAGCTTTTAGGGTTTTTGGTGTTTGTTGGCAGTGCGTGGGTCAGTTTGTTGGTTTGTTGTTCGGTGAGAAGCTTGATGAGTGGCTTGATTAGGGTTGTGAAGGCAGGTGCGTGAAGGGGCTGTTACGTGAGGGAAGGGGCTGGCTGATGCGTGAGTGGGCAGTGGCTTTGTCGGTGTGCTGTTGGGGTTAGAGAGAGATAATGGTATGCTGTTTATTTGGCAGTAAGTGCATGTCCGTGTATCCCCTGGCTGGCTACTGCTTCACGTCAAGACTGCATGTATTAATTTATGGTTTTTGTGTTGGTGAATGAAGGTTATTGTGGCAGTGAGATGGTAGCGTGTTGGCTAGGTTTAAGGGGGCTGTTGGCTTGCTCTTAAGGGTTTTTCTCTGTGTCTGGTGGTGTGAAGGTGCGAGAGGGAGAGCCGTGAAGAGCTTTAGAGTTTGTTTATTTAGTTGTGGCTGAGAGAGAGATGACTGATGGAGGAAGGCTGAAGCGTGAAGTTGAGTGAATTAGGGCGTGAGGGATGATGGCTGATGAGTGGGGTTTTTTTGTGATGAAGGTTCTGTTTGTTTGTTTAGAGAGTGGCGAGTGATTCCGTTGAAGGGTTATTGTGAGGAAGAGAGGCGTGGGGGCGGAGAGAATGTTTAGGGTTTGTAATTGTTTATATATATAGGGTAAGGGTAGGGGGTTAGGGTTTCCGCATTGTTTTTTGTTAAAGGAAATAAAATTAATAATTATATGTTGTGTGTTTAATTTTAATTAATTTAAGGCAATAAATTATTCAAATTTTGTTCATGATTGATTTAATTAGTTTATTTGGTATTGTATTATAATTTATATTTAAATTATTTGGATTAATTTATTAAGAATTTGATTTTAATTTATTATTAGTTTGTTAATAATTAGATTTATTTATTTAATTTCATTGTTTTTTAGTTTTTTTATTGTTTTATGTTATTATATTATTGTGTTTTATTATTTATTATTGACATTATGTGTTTAAATGTTTTAATTATTTATTTGTGATTGATGTGTTGGTGTTGTTTTAATAGGTCCAACAGGTAGCGGCCGACAATGAGAAGGCAAAGCGGAAGTGGGGTAATAAGCCGATTAAATCTGACAAATGCTAATTTCCAACTTTACCATTCCACGTCTGTTTCCTCGCGGCTTTCACAACTAAAGAGGTAGTGTCTCCATACGAGACTCATCATCGGGCTAATATGCAAAAATGCAATGCCTACACTAGGGCTAGTAAAACTTAAATAAAATAAAAGACATAAGTAAAATGCTGAAAGTAAATTGCTGAAAAGTAAATGACGGAAAGTAAATGCTGAATTAATACTGAAAAGTAAATGCTGAAAGTAAATTGCTGAAAAGTAAATAAAATAAAAGTACAATAAAAGAAAATGATGAGGTAAAATGATCGACTTTTATTATTTCTATTTTTAGATATCTCCCTTAATAAAATATATATAACTTTGCATGATAATTACCAACCAGCCATATAGGCGGTATCCAGATTAAGTCAAATTAATAATTAATTACCAACCGACCAATCAGGTGGTATCCAGTTTAGTCAGGTTAAAACCAATTTAAATAATTACCAACCGACCAATATGGCGGTATCCTCGTTAAATCAGATTTTAACTAGTTTATATATTATAATTAAGGGAGATTAATCTAAATATTAGTAATAAAAGTTTTACCTTTTACCCCAGCAAAGGGGAGTTACCTCATTATTACTGAAAAGTAAAACTGAAAATAAAGAAAGAAAGTACTGTGCGTAAAAGTAAATTGCGGAAAGTAAAACTGAAAAGTAAAGAAAGAAAGTGCGAAAGCGGAAATTATTTACTGAAAGCTGTAAATAAACAAACAAGATCAATCTTCTTAGTATTCTTAAGAATTCCTTAGAAGAAATATAATTTACAAATGAAATGGCTTGGTATTTATAGGCAAAATTTTGCCTCCATCAAATCATCCACCAAATCCATTATTAATTGCTCCACTAATTGCTCCACCAAATCCATTATTAATTGCTCCACTAATTGCTTATCATGTTTGGTGGTAATTTGATAATTTTTATTATTTATTTATTAATTTATTTTTTGCTTTGAAAATTACTTTAATAATTACACACAACACACTTCAGGATGGTTCATCAATTTCGGGCATGTAATCTTCAGAATTCAAAATTATTTTGTCTGTAAAAGTTGTAGGGCTTTGAGTTTTCTTTAATCTGGAACTTGAATCAGCTCAATCCGATATCAGAGTAAAACGTTATGCCCAAAATACGACAGATGCGCAAAATTGGAATTTCCAAAAATGCTCTTCGTTGAAACTCCCTTTCAAGTTTCCAATCTCCAAAATTAATATGTCAAGTCCAATTTTTGCCCTTTTGACCCACATTTCGTCCTTAATGATTTCATTGGGTCCCAATTTTATTTTATCTGTAAAATAAACTAAAACATATCAAAACGTTCATCAAACCCGAGAAACTAAACAAAATATTAAGTAAAAGCGGCGGTAAATATTGATATATTTTCCGCTCATCAACACAACGTGACACAAAACAATTCCTGAATTAGTGATGAAATGATATTTTTCCCAAATTTAATACAAGTCTTTTTTCTTCACATCTTTTCAAAATATTTTCCAAATTATTCAAGCAATTATCAAATGAATTCCCAAAAATAGTTATATCATCCATAAAGACCTCTAAACAGTGTTAAACCATGTCACTAAATATGCTTAACATGCTTCGTTGGAATGTTGCATGTGCATTACAAAGTCCAAAAGGCATTTTCCTAAATGCAAATGTTCCAAAGGAGCATGTGAACGTGGTTTTTTCCTCATCTTCTAAAGCAATGGGAATCTTATAATGACCCGTGTAACCATCAAGAAAATAATAGTATAGATGTCCAGCTATTCTTTCTAAAATTTGATCAAGAAATGGTAAAGGAAAATGATCTTTTCTAGTCGCGTCATTCAATTTTCTATAATCAATGCACATACGTAACTAGATGAAATACAAGTTGGGATTAATTCTCCTTTATCATTTTTTACAACAGTAATTCCAGACTTTTTGGGTACAATTTGTGTAGGACTTACCCACTTACAATCAGAGATAGGGTAGATAATGCCTACATCAAGAAGTTAAAGGACCTCAATTTTTACTACTTCTTTCATATGAAGGTTTAATATTCTTTGGGGTTGACGATATGTCCTAGCATTATCTTCTAAATTTATTCTGTGTGTGCATATTCATGGATTAATGTCTTTTATGTCTTTTAAAGTCCATCCAATTCCCAGTTTATGTTCTTTCAACATATTTAAAAGTTTACCTTCTTGATCATTGTGAGGGAAGAAGAAATTACCATAGGGTAAGTTTGATTATCTTCTAGAAATGCATATTTCAGTTCTTCTAGCAAAGCTTTTAACTTCAATTGGGTGATTCTTCGTGTTTTCCTTCTTCCAGTGTTCCCAGTTCTTCCAAATTTTGTATCTATCCATTGTCTTCCGATACATGCGTAGAGTCAAGTAGAAAATCATTAGTAATATCTGAATCTATTTGTGCTTGACTCAATAAAATTAGCAGTACAAAATTACATGGGATCAGCTAAACTCCCTTGAATATGCTCATCCACAATAGGTTCAATTGATTCTATTCTTTCGTTTTCATTATCCTCATCATATGGCTGTTTGCACATGTTAAAAATATTAAGCTATAATGTCATGTTGCCAAAAGAAAGATTCATGATTCCATTCCTGTAATTAATTAAAGCGTTAGCTGTTGCTAAAAATTGACGACCAAGTATTACAAGGATTGGCTTATAACTGTCTGCCACAGGTTGTGTTTCTAAAATAATAAAATTCACATGATATATGAATTTATCGATTTGTAATAACACATCTTCCATAATTCCTTTTGGTACCTTAACTGATCTATCGGCAAGTAAAAAAATAGTTGAGGTTGGTTTCATCTCACCGATATTTAGTTGTTGGTAAACCAAAAATAGAAGTAATTTACACTAGCTCCAAGATCAAGTAAAGCATGTTCAATGTTTTGATTTCCATTAATACAATAAATAGTTGGACAACCAGGGTCTTTGTATTTTAATGCATTATTGGTTGAAAGAATGGAACTTACCTGTTCAGCTAGAAAAACTTTATTTATTACATGATGTTTTCTTTTAGCGGTGCATAGATCTTTCAGAAATTTGGCATAAAATGGTATCTGTTGGATGGCATCTAACAAAGGAATATTGACATTTGTCTATTTGAATATTTCATAAATTTCTGAGGAATGGTTCAATTTCTTTGTTTTTAATGCTTGAGGGAATGGAGGTGCATGTGACAAATTATTATTATCAATGACGGGTAATGGTTCATCAACCCCTTCCTTACCCTCTGGATGATCGAGATCTTTGTCCTTAAACTCACCATTACACATCATCTCCACTACTTGTATACCATGAGGTGTTAACCCCTCGTAGAAATGGGCGACCAGCCTCTATGTTTCAAACCTGTGATGTGGACAAACATTTAACATCTCTTTAAACTTCTCCCAACATTAGTAAATGTTCCCACAGACTCTTGTGTGAAGGCTGTGATTCTCCTTTTAAAGGAAATTGTTCTATGAGAGGGAAAGAACTTTTTAAGAAACAGTTCTTGTAAATCATCCCATATTCTAATAGATCCCGACCTAAGGTTTTGCAGCCAAATTTTTGCTTTATCCTTTAAAGAAAATGGAAAAAACTTAAAACGAATTATATTCATGCAATAATTTTGGTATGTGTAAATGTTACATACCTCTTCAAACTCCCTTAAGTGATTATAAGGATTCTCTGATTCTAGACCGTAGAATGTGGGTAAAAAGATAGATGATACCTGATTTAAAATTGAAATGTGTTGCATCTGGAGGAAAAATAATGCAAGATGGCAATCATGCCCAGTGGAATTCATGAATTGTTTGAGTGTCCTAGGATGATTAGGATCTCCGTGCCGAGACTCGTTTTCTTCCTCATTAACTGGGTTTTCAACTCGGGCAAGTGGTTTTCAAACTGGATTTTAAATTTGGTTCTCGGCCATTTTGACGAACGATGAAGGTGATGGAGATTTTATGTTTAGTCTTCCGCTGGAGGATCGAGATCAGTGTCTCATGCAACCTAAACAAAAAATAAAACAAATACAAATACAATATTTACAAAAAGAAAATTAATGACAAGATAAAAAATAAACTAAAAAAAAAATTAAAGAAAAAGTGAAAGAAAAAGAAAAAGAAAAATTATTCTATCTTCTAAATTATGATTCCCCGACAACGGCGCCAAAAACTTGACACGCTCAGAAAGTGGTCTTTTGCTCCCAAGTATAAGAGTGTCGAAGAAATAAAATAACCTGATTTGTCCGCGATCGATCCACAGGGAATAGATTTAGTTTGATAAAATAACAGTAAAAGCGGAAAGAAAAAGGTTTGATTTGTTGAAGTTATTGGAAATTTTAGGTTTAAACTGCAATAATAAAATGAAATGTTGGAGTTAGGGGATCCATTTTTAATGTTTCAAATCTAGAAATCTCACTTTATTATAATTTGTAAATTTTCGTTTTTACCCAATTAATTTATCTCAGGAATTAATTATGCCAATTTTTAGAACCAGCCATAAATGCGGTAGTAATTTCTGTCGATAACTAGTCCTGCCAAGGTACTAAGTATGCCAAAAACATAAAACCGGCAAAAAGGCGGTGATACCGTTTAAAACCAACCATAGGCGATGTATAGGGGTTTTATGGTGAAAATCTGGTAACGAACCGGAATAGTGGAAAATCAAAAATTTCCGATTTCAAAATTTTTCTTGGATCAATTAAATAAACTTATTTATTTAATTATCCAATTATCAAATTCTGAAAAATTATACAAGAGATCAAATTTCTTAGTAATTACCGAATTGCCCCACAACTTTGCAAAATGATCATTTTAGTCCTAAAATTGTCAAATACAATTTTGGATGATTCTAAATCACTTCTAAAATGATTTTCAACATATCCAATACATCAAAATCAGATTGCAATCAAATCCCCAAACTTTTTGCTATGTGCCGAGCCTGAGAGGACCCCAAATTTTCGGTAAATTGCATTTTGGTCCTTTTGGGTTCTAAACATGCCAAGATCAAATCCAATCAACCCAAAATTTTACATGCATCATATACACTCCATAATACATCACATATATGAAAACCCCAATTCTGGAATGGGTTATGAACCTTAATTTTTCAATTTCATCAAATTGACTAATTTTACCAAATCTTTGAAATCCAACACTTTAATCCCTTCATTACTTCACCAAACAAGCCTCACAACTTTGAAATAACTCTAGAATAATTCTAGGTCACCAAGGAGTGGCTTAAAAACTCTAGAATGGCAACTTAATTTCCAAAGAATCAAAAGTAAGCCTTTGAAACCATTTCAAGCTTACTTACATGCATACATCTTTCATTCAAATTCACAACCAATTAAACACAAACTATAAGAGTAGAGATAACATCAAAGCATCACAAATTGAAGCTAAACATGTTAGAAATATTTTTCATGTTGAAAGAATTGAAAGAAAACTTACAAAACCTTAAGATTTCCAAGCTTTTTCTCTTTTCTTCAAACTTTTTCTCTCAACTACTTTTGTGTTATATTTGGTGTCTAATGAACTTATAAAACCCTAAAATTAAACAAAACAATTTATACCTCTCACAATTAGCCTTGGCCGAATTTGTTTCATTAATGCTTTATCAACTTGTTTACCTTATCATTACAACTTTAATGAATATTCAATAAGTCAACAATAACAACTAAAAGTATCTCCATAAATATCACAACTTCGGATATTTATATTTTTAATTAATTTAATTATTTAACAATTAAATAATTATTTAAATACAAATATATTAAATATATGTATTATATTTACATTAAATATCAAATACATATATATTTATGATATTAGTCAAATATCTCATTTGACAATTAATTAATGTGTAAATGATAAAATCTATCATTAAATGCAAATACACAAAAATTAGGAAATGACTATTAGGTCCCTTAACATGTATTTTGCGTTTAAACTTTAAACGACTTATAAATAATCAGTATTATTTATAAATATTGGCCAAGTGCTCTACGAGTATATTTCATTAGTGAGACTCTCTAGATTCAGGCATATCCGTCACGAAATCCAATTTCATGTCCATAATTTACCCACCAGTAAATTATGACGACCACGGATAAACTCGCTGAATCATACAGGTCAAGATCATGACATATGTATAATTCCTCTGTCACAGGTATCCGGATATATCCCAGAGATATAGATGTAAACGTCAAATCTCTATAGGGACTATCCCGTCGACGTCTCTATTAGCAATCTCAAAAAGAGAACATTTAGAACTGACTTCTAAAGTGTATCATGGGCCCATGGTTTTTATCTGATTGCTAATCATACATGGACTACCTATGCTCTATACACAGAACTGACGGGTCCTATCTCGACACACACTGGACACCATGAGGATATATCCACACCCAACGAACAAACAAAGGTCTGATCTAAATAGATCGGTGACGTGACATAAATGTGGAAGATGTCTCATGTGCCTACATCGATATCTCAAGTCGAAGAATGACAAATGTTACTCAACCCGAGAAGATTCTTATTGACGTTGGTGTACCATCCATTAAGAATCTTCGGTGAGTCGTTCAATGTTTATCCGCTATAAACACCTACACGTGTATACGAGTCCCTAAGACTCATGGTTCATTGAGAAACCATTGGAATCATATATTCCGGTATACGACATGTACTGGTCTCAATTGGTTTACTTTACTGACCAAGTAATGTAAACCTTGACCAGAAACAGTCCAAAAATGACAATGTCATGATACAACTCAATGTCAGTTGCGACACTTTTGCAACAGTATCATGACTAATCATCCTAAGGTCAAATACGTCTTTACCATATAAGAAGATATATTATATTATAGAAACTGCTCATTTTATTCATAATAAAACGTTTTACGTAAGTATTTTCAAGGAAATACAAACGGGAATTGGCGCTCTGAGCACCAACCCCAATAAAATCTCCCACTTGCTCTAGTGCCAATATCGATTGTATCTAATACCCATCGACTCCACGTGTTTATCAAACAACTTCGGAGGTATGGCCATCGTCAGTGGGTCTGCTATGTTATCTTCACTCGGTACCTTGCACACGACAATATCCCCTTGCGACACAATCTCTCGAATGATGTGGTACTTGCGTTCAACATGCTTGCACAATGGCTCCAGTATTATCACAGTATAACGGAATCATATTCACGATACTTGGGACAACTCCCAATTATGTGATAAAGTTCTGAATCCAAACATCTTCATTTGCAGCTTCATAAGCTGCAATGTATTCCGCCTCTGTGGTGGAATCTGCTTTTGACCCATGTTTGGAACTCTTCAAGCAAACTGCACATCCATTAAGGGTAAAGACGAATCCAGATATAGACTTTCTATCATCGGGATCCGATTGGAAGTCAGAATCCATATACCCGTTAACTTGTAGTTCAATTCCTCCATAAATTTTCAATTTATCCTTAGTACCTTTAAGATACTTCAGGATATGTTTAATGGCCATCCAATGGTCATTGCCTGGATTGGACTGATATCTGCTAGTTACGCTAACAGCGAAATTGATATCAGACCTAGTACATAACATGACATACATTATGCTACCAAAACATGAAGTATAAGGTTGGTTAGACATTCTAACCTTCTCATCTTCTGTTTGTGGACTCATCTTCTTCGAAAGATGAATCCCATGTCTGAACGGTATGTTTGCTGTCTTACAGTTACCAAAATTATACCGTTCCAAGATCTTATCTATTAACGTTCAGCTTCCCATGTCTATCTTTATAGAGTTTTATCCCTAAAACATATGAAACTTCTCCCAGGTCCTTCATGGAGAAATTCTTACAGAGATATGTTTTGATGCCTTGTAACATCCCTATATCATTCCCAATGATTAGGATGTCGTCAACATAGAGGACTAAAAATACTACCATGCTCCCACTGGCCTTCTGATACACACAGGATTCTTCCGAATTCTTGAGAAAACCAAACGATATAATAATCTCATCGAATCGAAGATTCTAACTTCGTGAAGCTTGTTTAAGTCTATAAATGGACTTCTTAAGCTGACATACCATACCCGAGTTTTCGCTGGACTCAAAACCTTCAGGCTGTTCCATATAGAATTTCTTCATCAAGAAATCCATTTAGAAAAGCCGTTTTGACATCCATTTGCCAAATCTCGTAATCATGATATGTAGCTATAGAAAGAAAAATCCTAATAGACTTAAGCATTGCTACTGGCGAAAAAGTTTCATCGTAGTTGATGCCAGGTCACTGCGTGTAACCTTTTGCTACCAGTCGGGCCTTGTAAGTTTCAACCTTACCGTCAGGCCTGCGCTTCCTCTTATAAACCCATTTACAACCGATAGGAACAATTCCTTCAGGAAGCGGAACCAAGTCCCAAACGTGATTCTCATGCATTGAGTCTAACTCGGATTTCATGGCACTTTCCCATTTCATGGAGTCGATGTCCAACATCGATTCTCTATAGGTAAAAGGATCAGTCTCTTCAACTAAGAGAACATCTAGAATCTTTTCTTGTATCAAATATAAGCGTTCAGGAGGTCTAGATACCCTTTATGACCTATGAAGTGTGTGTGTTGAAGGTCATTCTTCTATTTGAACTTCAGGTTCCTCTGTTGGTTCATCGTTTTCAGGTTGGACTTCATCAAGTTCAACCTGTCTATGATTACCATCTTCTGACAAATATTCTACTTCTAAAAATCTTGCGAAGCGAGCTACGAACACATTTCGATGCTCGATATCATAGAACATATATCCCTTCGTGTTCGAAGGATATCCAACAAACCTAAATTTTTCCCTCGAGGCGAAAGCTTATCTTGCTGAGTCATCCTGACATAGGTAGAACAACCCCAAACCTTTATATAACTAAGATTTGGTCTCTTACCGGTCCATATCTTATACGGAGTCGTAGAAACAGCTTTTGAAGGAATCTTATTCAAAAGATGTGCAACTGTTAGAAGAGAGTAGCCCCATAAGTAATATGGAAAATCTGTAAAACCCAACATCGATCAGACCATATCAAATAAATTTTGATTTCTCCTCTCAGAAAATCCATTGTGCTGTGGAGTACCTGGAGGAGTATATTGAGCGAGAATCCCATTCTCATTCATATAATCCATGAACTCACTGCTCATATATTCTCCGCCTCGATCAGATCGAAGGCATTTAATATATTGACCAGTTTGTTTTTTTACTTCATTTCGGAACTCTTTGAACTTTTCAAAGGTTTCCGATTTATGTCGCATCAAATAGACATAACCGTACCATGACAGATCATCGGTAAAGGTAACGAAATATGAATAACCACTGTGAGTAGTCTGACTTAGTGGACCATATACATCAGAATGTACGAGTTCCAATAAGTTAGTGGCTCGGTGTCCAACACCAGAAAATGAGGCTTTGGTCATCTTACCCTGAATACACGATTCACAAGTTGGATAGGGTTCAATGGTAAGATCTGGTATCAAACCATTCCTAACCAATTGGGTAAGGCGTTAACGCCTATATGACCTAGCCGCATATGCCAAAGTTCAGTATTATTAACAACAGGTAAACTACGTTTATTAACTCCAGTATTCAAAATATCTTTAGAAGTTTGCAATGTGTAATGACCATGCTTGTTTGGACAACAAAGGATCTTAATATTTCGTTTATCATATAAATACAAAGAATAATTCTTAATATTAATATGATAACCTTATGTATCCCATACAAAAAGAGATATAATAGTAGCTACATATACTGGTACAAAGTAGCAGTCATATAACAAAAGTGTCCCATTCGGAAAAGGGATCTCGCATACTCCTACTGCAACTACATCCAGAGAGTTTCCACTCCCAAATCACAATTGCATCTCTCCAGGCTTCAGTTTCTTACTTTCCTTCAGCACCTACAACGAATTGCAAATGTGAACAGGACAAGCAGAATCTAAAATCCAGCTGGATGTAACGGCTTCACAAGCCAAAGAGATATCAATAACTGGAAAAATAAATTTACCTGATGTAGATGCTCTCTCATTCCTCAGCTGGGCAATGTAGTCAGGACAGTTCATTTTCCAGTGCCCGACTTTGCTACAGGGATGGAATTTTTCATTAGAAGCCCTATTGGGCTTTGCTATATTTCCCTCTGATTGAGAACTGAAACCCTTCTTATTCTTTGCTTTCGTATGCTTTCCCTTTGACCAAGTCTGGGAAGAAGCAGAAAGTAAAGTAGGTTTCGGAGGGTGAGTCGATACTCCCTTCCTTAGGTCCTTTTCCGCCGTGATCAGCATTCTATGCAGCTTATGATAGGTACAAATAATCCCATTGATGTTGAAGTACATCACAAATTGGCGATATGAAGCTGGGAGCGAACCAAGAATGACACTCATTCCGAGAATTTCATTCAGAGGGAGATTATATTGCCTCAGTTGATCGATCAAATCGATCATGTGAAAAACATGCGAGCTCACAGCTTGCCCCTCATCCAGTCGCGAATGGAGCAGCTCCATTGCAACTTTATGAACAACATCTTATTCTTGGATCTCAAATGATTCTCGTAATCGCGTCATCATACTATACACATTTGACATGCCATAGTATTGTTTCTTGAGTCCCGGAGACAGTGGACTTAAGATGTGTGATTTAACTTTTAAATCATCATCCTTCTAAGCTTCGAAAACTTGGAGTTCCTCCGATGTTGTATCCTCAGCCACAGCAAGGGGCAACAGACCCTCAAGAACATATCCCAACTTCTCGGAATCAATGACAATCCTCAAATCCAATTGTGTATTTGCATTTAATGTTAGATTTTATCAAATACACATTAATTAATTGTCAAATTGAGATATTTGACTAATTTCATAAATATATATGTATTTAATATTTAATGTAAATATAATACATATATTTAATATATTTCTTTTTGAATAATTATTTAATTATTTAATTGTTAAATAATTAAAGTAATTAAAATATAAATATCCTAAGTTGAGATACTATTTAGAGATGATTTAAGTTGCAATTGTTGACTTGCTTTATTTCATTAATGTTGTAATGATTCAAATAACCAGTTGGCAAGTTGAACTTTAATGAAATAAAAAATAAATATCTTGATATTTTTGTATATACCATTCGGCCAAGGCTAAATAAAATTGGTATATATTGATTTGTTTTCATTTAGGGTTTCATTCAAGTTAAAAACCTTTACCAAAACTCCATTAAAAGAAAGAAAAAGTAGCTTGAGACAAAGGAAAGAAAAACAAAGAAAAAGCTTGGATTTAAGTAGGTATTTCCAATCTTCCATTACAGAGAAAAATTTTCCTCTTGTTGTGGGCTTCATCTTGTGATGTTCTTATGTTTTTCTATTATTCTTTATTCTTTGTATTTTTGGAGGATGGAAGTTTTTGAATGGGTTGAGCATGTATAAAAGATCATAGAATTGTTCTAATTTGTTAACAAGCATTCTTTTGATGGTTTTGGAAACTTGTTGCTAATCTAGAGTTATTGACCCACTCTTAAATGACCTATATTTGTTCTATAGTTGTTTCATTGTGGCGAGGCTTGATTGTAATGGAAGAAACATGATTGAAGTATTGGATTTAACAAATTTGGTCTAATTTGTCCAATTTGAAGAAATTGAAAAATTAGGGTTTGAGACCACTTCCAAATTTGGGGCTTTTCATTTATGTTGTGTATTTGGATGTGTATATGATACATACAAAATCTTATGTTGATTGGATTTCATTTGGATGTGTTTTGAACATTGAAATTGCAAAATGCACACTTTGGACATATATAGGGGTTCACGGCAATTTCGGCAAAATTTGGGGTTCATTTTGCAATTTGGTTTTTGATGTGTATGACATGTTAAAATCATCTTAGAAATGATTTAGAATCATCCAAACTCATTTCGAACAATTTCGGATTAAAATGAACAAATTGTAATGTTTAGGGGTAATTTGGTAATTACACAAAAATATGATTTGTTGTGTAATATTTCATAATTTGATAATTGAATAATTAAATAAATTATTTTATTAAATTAATCCGAGAAAATTTTTTGAAATTGGAAAATTTTGATTTTCCACTATTCCGATGCGTTATCGGATTTCCGCAATAAAACCCCTTCAAAATGGTATCAGAGCAAGTCTGATTCTAAGCCCCCTAATATGATTAGCCCTTTAAATTCTATGTTTAATCATGTTTTCTTAACTTTATACATGCATGTTTTGTTCTAATTTGATTAGATTTAGGGTGTATGACACTTAGCGGGAAATCCTTAATTAATAAGGTTTAAATGTAATTATGTATTTGATGCATGTTATGTGGTCCATCTTGTCAATACGGTTTATGAATATTTCTCTGTGACTACATCTGAGACCGTGCCTCTGCTGTGAGCGTGTAGCCGATAGAGATTTATTTATACCGGATGTATATAAGATACTCGAAAAATTCAAGCGAAAATGGAATCCTGAACGTGTCCCACCTGTCAGGGTTACGCAAGTAACTTGAGTTTATCATTGACGAGTTTAACCTTGGTACATCTCCTTGTAGGCTTGCCTTAGCAGCGACAACGAGTTTAATTGGAACTTAAACTTAATGAATCCAGGTAATTTGGTTGACATAGACATATGGTTCAATTGGGTTATACTGGGTATTTGCGTTTGAACATCGACAGAGGCTTTCACATAATTTCGTGTTCCAGGTTAGTAAACCAATATATTGCACAAACATGAAATAACCACTCCATCTTTTAAAAGATATTGGAAAGATTCACAACCCTAGATAGTTTCTTAATATTGAATTTTCTTAAACCTACTTTCGTGCAATTTTATTTTCTTGTTTTTAAATTTAGAATCATCACCATTTCAAATCAATCAATCAAATTGTTAGATACTAGTAATCATTTGAACTCATTAAATTAATAGATTATGTATTAAGTCCTCGTGGGATCGATACTTTTTATACTACTTGAACGATACGTGCGCTTGCGTTATACGCGTGTGATTACGCCGGTCAGCCACTAACTTACTGGAACCCGTAAATTCTTATGTATGTGGTTCACTAAGTCAGACTGCTCACAGTGGTTATTCGTACTTCGTTACCTTTATCGATGATCTGTCACGGTACGATTATGTCTATTTGATGCGAAATAAATCGGAAACCTTTGAAAAGTTCAAAGAGTTCCGAAATGAAGTAGAAAAACAAACTGGTCAATTTATTAAATGCCTTTGATCTGATCGAGGTGGCGAATATATGAGCAGAGAATGGGATTCTCGCTCAATATACTCCTCCAGGTACTCTACAGCACAATTGAGTGTCTGAGAGGAGAAATCAGACTTTATTGGATATGGTCCGATCAATGTTGAGTTTCACAGATTTGCCCTATTATTTATGGGGCTACTCTCTTTTAACAGCTGCACATCATTGGATCTTGATGAAGTCCAACCTGAGAACAATGAACCAATAGAGGAACCTGAAGTTCAAGTAGATGAAAGACCTTCAACACACACACTCCGAAGGTCAGAAAATGTATCTAGACCTCCTGAACGCTTGTATTTGATACAAGAAAATAGTCTAGATGTTCTATTAGTAGAAGAGACTAATCCTTTCACCTATAGAGAATCGATGTTGGACATCGACTCCGTGAAATGGCAAAGTGCCATGAAATCCGAGTTACACTCAATGCATGAGAATCAAGTTTGGGAATTCGTTCCGCTTCCCGAAGGAATTGTTCATATCGGTTGTAAATGGGTTTACAAGAGGAAGCGCGGGCCTGACGGTAAGGTTGAAACTTACAAGGCCCGATTGGTTGCAAAAGGTTACACGTAGTGACCTGGCGTTGACTACGATGAAACTTTTTCACCAGTAGAAATGCTTAAGTCTATTCGGATTTTGCTTTCTGTAGCTGCATATCATGACTACGAGATTTGGCAAATGGATGTCAAAACGGCTTTTCTAAATGGATTTCTTGATAAAGAAATCTATATGGAACAGCCGGAAAGTTTGGCGTCCAGCGAAAACTCGGGTATGGTGTGTAAGCTTAAGAAGTCCATTTATGGACTTAAACAAGCTTCACGAAGTTGGAATCTTCGATTCAACGAGATTATTAGATCGTCTATTTTCTCAAGAATTCAGAAGAATCATGTGTGTATCAGAAGGCCAATGGGAGCATGTGTTGGACAATTATGACCCATAGCGTCACTATTTGTATAGATCATGTTGTTGTTATACAAATTAACTATGTGACAAAGGAGATTCCACTCTTATCATTTGTGATTAGATCACCAAGATGTATAAATGATAGGAGGTCCCTGTGATTTGTTCCTGGATTGAGAATGATATGAGACAGTATCAGTCCACGAAGGATAAATCATTAAATTTCCCTAGTCAGAGTATTATCGAGATTGGACATCGATAATGCGTAAAAGGCTAGTATTACACTTGTGCGCGTTGTGAGGGCATAACGACATAATTATCATATATTTGGGTATAGGATACTCATGCAAGTGTAATAAGAGGTTGTGTTTACCGATGGTACGGGAAACAGATTCGCTCTGGATACACCCCATCGGAATTCCATTGGTAGTATGACTATGTGTATATGGAAGTCCGAAATCAGGGTAGGTGTATTTGGTCTTAACTTGAGACTTGCACCGCTAATACTTGCGACAATCAATAAACTTTGGTTGTGGTCGTCCAGGGCTTTAACAGGTTCTGTGTACGCCTCTGCTGGGTATATTGAGAATCGTAGTGTGTTGGGTGTGATGTCAAGAAGGAAGTATCACTCTAGTCATATGGAGATGATGATCGCACAGGGATACAAAACTGGTTCTCTAAAGGGTTGCAACCATCGGGATAATATAACTTGGTCATGATTATCCGATAATAAGAAGACTAGTTGCTAGTAATCTGATATATGCTTCGTACAGGGTAGACACTGTACCAGCCCCAGGCCTTGCATGTGATCATCCGAAACTGGATCGAAATACGCAATACTACGTATACTACGCCTGATATAGATCGCTTATTCCTGTAAGCATGTTTCTGGAGAATTGGGTAGGCATGGCGCTTTGCTAGAAGCTAACCTTGTCTTGTAAATCTGTACAAACGTAGTACTAGGTTCTTACGTGTTCGGATAGTCCGACGACCGAATTTACTGCCAACATATCTGGGGATCTCATGGGCCGCTTCCCGAAGATTCACCGATAACGTATGACTCGCACTTTTAATTAATCTGGGATTAATTAAATGAGAGAGAAAATTAATCTAGGATTAATTGCAGAGATATTTTATCTGGGATAAAATATCATTTAAAGAGAGATAACGATTAATTTGGAATTAATCAATAAAATAATATATTCGATATATTATACGAAATTGGATTTCGACGCGGAATTAAAATTAGATTTTAATTCGGGCGAACGAGTTAATTTGGAATTAATTCGTAAGCGACGTGAATAGTGATTTCCCTAGGCATAATCATTTAATTGCGTCGTAACGGAAAATTCGTTAATTTGGAATTAGCGAACCCGAGCCCGGGATTGTTTGCGAGCGCATTCGTATTTTGAATTCGAGTGTGGCACGCAAGTCAAATCAAGCGTCAAATCGCTAGTCGCATCTAGCGTCACATCATCCGTCAATCAAGTGATAAATGTCTTTCACTTTGAGTGATTGACACCAGTCACTATTCATTAGTGATATGACTTGATGTAAGTTGATAGAAAGCTTTTAGAAAGCTTGATTGACATTTACAATTGTTTATTGATTCTATATGATTTATTTTGATTTTGGAAATTAAAAGAAAAGCACTTAATTATTACAACCAAAAACCAATCTCTCTCTCCTCTTTTCTCTTCTCTCACACACGCCCATAAGGCTGTTCTTCACTGGTTTTTCTGGGCAAAAACAGAGCATGAAGGGAAGCAAAAAGTCATGATTTTGTTTCAAAATCAAGTGTGCTAGCACACTACGAAGTCATGCGAAGGTGATAGGAAAGTCCACCCATGAGCTTGGAATCATCTCACAAAGCTTGGAGCTTTCATGGAGGAAAATGAAGGCCGAATTTGAGGACTGCCCAATAGCTCACTGTCGAGAGGTCCAGAGGGCATAAAATATTTTTGTTTGTTGCCGCGTCGCTCAACCGATCGATGTGAGTATTCCACAACTCTCTCGTTGTATTCACACATGTGTTTTATGCTTTGTATTCGATCCACGGGGACGTAGAACTCCAACAATGGTATCAGAGCGGAGTAAAAGCATGAAATTTGATTTAGGGCTTAAAATTGGGTAAATTGATTTTGAGCATGATTTGGTTAAATTGTTTGATTGAATATGTTTAAATGATGTTTAATTGAAGATTGATTGGATCAATTTCAAGAAATTGTGTTTGGAACATTTTCCCCCCTTTTGGTAGGCTTGGCCAAATACCACACTAGTCCTAACGTCTTGGAATTTTGATTTTTTGATTCATTGGATGAGTTGGAAATCAATTGGGAATGTTGATTTAATGTTTATTTGGATTTAATTGGATTGAATTTTAATTGGACATAAAATCCCCTCCAAAGCCGAGACATATATAGCATGTATTGGGTTTGATTTTTGATTAAATTATGTTGGACACTATTTGATGTTAAAGAGCATGATTAGTTGTGTAAATTGATGATTTGGAAATGTTGATTTATGTAATTAATTATGTTATACACTTTAGATTAATTAAATTGTGAAATTGGATTTTTGTAATTTAATTAATTGGGCCTTAAATTGGATTTGGGCTTGTAAAGTTGTAAATGGGCTTATTGGGCTTGGTTGTACCAAGTTAGATTTAAGCTAAATTGGTTGGATCCAATTGGGCCCAAAACTGTTTCCATAAAGCCCAAATGTGACTAATGGACTTTTAAAGTTTAATTGGGCGTAATGGGCCTAAATTGATTTCTAGGCTTATGGGGTAATTCCTTGATTGGGCTTTGGTTGCCGAAGCCCACGCCTTAAAGAAATTAATTAAAAGCTTATTGGACTTTAATTAAATTAATATTTGATATTAATCAGGCTTTGAGACCCGTAACGATTAAATTTGGAATTTAAATCGTAAAATGTTTATTATTAAAGTGTAGTATTTAATTTGGAATTAAATAGTGAATTAGTATTAAATACAAATTGAATTGGATTTAATTTATAGTTTAATTTAATTCAAGAATTCGTACTTTGAGTACTTATTCGTAAAATGAGTTGACTCGCGCAAAATCAAATCGTTGTTTGAACATTGGATGGTCACTAATTATCAGATTAATTAATTTGATTATATTGATTGATAACATGCTTGTGTGAATACATGGTTGCGATGCATGAATAATGTATATCAGATGGATATTAGATGGGTGTGGCAATTTTATAAATTATTGTAATAATTTTTGAATTTATTAATTGGACCTGCGTGTCCAACCTTATTACCTCCTTACTCTTTGTATTCTCTTCTCACCTATTCCCCTCAATGTAAATGAGGTTTCTTTAGAAGTGTAGTGTAACGGGTAGAAGTAAATACTTGTGCTAGCGGGAGAGAGGAAATGGAGAGATTTGATCTAGGATCAATGTGTAAAGTATCCATCCGCATATCATTATTACTTTATTTATACGTGCTTTATTATGTGTTTAGAATACATGTTTAAGGGTGTATGATGATGAGACCTTAACAAAGATAATAAATTTGGTTACCAATTTGCACGCGAAAAAAACCCTCGCATATTATTAAGCGTTTTTCCTTCCATTGAGTGATTCTTACTCAAGATCTAAGACTGGCATTGGTTTGTTTGCCAAAGTCAAGACCTTTGTCCGTCGGGGATGTGTTTGAATCATGAAGGCTTTGTCCCATATTGGTGTCTTGTCCAAGTTGTGGTTTGTTGGCCAAAGTCAAGACCACTTCTTGTCCATCGACATTGATTACGAAGCTTTCCATGGTCAATGGGTCACGCTTAACTGGGATCACTATGTTTGTTGTGCCAAAGCCAAGGCTTAGTTGATTCAGAGGAAAAAGGTTGCCCAGAACTTGCCCCAACCTTCTATAAGGCCACTCCCATCTGCTCATCTCCATGGTGGAGTAGCCAGTTGTCACGCAGCTGGAAGAAGCGAGAGGAAGAGAGGCATTTAGTGAACACATCCGCCGTCTGATTGTCTGTCCGCACGTAAAGGACCTTAAAATCGCCACGAGCAACTTTCTCCCGAACGAAGTGATAAAAAAATTCGCAGGCATGGAAGACCGGGTGAACAGCCCTGTGGAGTAAAGGGTGACACTGATATATTGTCAAAGTATAGAAGTGAAGGGAGAGATAAATGAAGGCCCAGATCGCAAAGCACGTAGGAAAGTCATAGGAGTTCAGATGTGGGTGAATGAAAAACAATAGCGGTCTCATCTAATGATGCTTGGTTTATGGCTGGAGACTTTCATATTCTCGCTGAAACTCATGAAAAGCTTGGGGGTCGACCCCCTGATAATAATGCGATGCTGGAATTTCAGGAGATGATTCACGTCCCTTTACGTAATGGGGCATTTTATTGTGGATAGGAAGGCAGCAAATACACGTGGTGTAATAACCAATCTGCCTGTCTTGTGAATCCAGTTCAAAGGAAAGAGTCATCCTCATCGAAGAGTTCGGGAGCTTCCACGACAAACTCCAAACCCCTACGTTGCTTCCTCTATGGTGTGAGCCTGCCCTTAAGTATCTAGAAGTATCTAGAAAGAGAAAGCGTGTAAGTCCCCCTTTTTCTGTCATCATATGGTCTAAAAAAAAGGGTGAAGTCAAGGCACTCTGGCATCGTGAGAGGAGCTTGAAGCATGCCTACCGCACTACTGCCCCCACTCTCTACTATTGGTGGCTAATGGGCCCATTCTCTCGCGTATCCTGTCTTTTCGGATAGGGAGAGGGCAAGCCCTTTATGGTGTTAATCCTCGGGCAAGGTGGAGAATTTCATTCATATGGAACTCGGGCTCAGAGGTGGTGGTGTTAGGTAATATATTGGATATATTGACATATATAGGATATATGTTTCGGACTTGGATGTCCCCCTACTAAATCTAGGAATTTGATTGGATCTAATTGATCTTAGAGATCTACCTAGTTAATTATCATACAATTTGTTGGCCAAAGTCAAGATTGTGTGATATTTAACGGGATCCTAGCCCACTAGGAAACACGGTTTCCCGAGTACTTGACAGAGGGTTAGAGGCTCGCTGAAAAATAATGGGAGGCAAGAATTAAATTTGTAATATTCGTTTAATTACTTGCCATACGCGCTCATTTAAATATCGTTCGTCAAATAAATTAAATGTTAGTTGGACTAATATTTAAAACGTTGTTTTATAAAACAGTTGGACTGTATTCAATCTATTAAAAATATAGTTGGTTAATATAGTTGGACTATAATAATCATTATATTTAATAGTACCCAAATCGTTGATTAAATAGTTGAACTATTAGAATCAAGATATAAATTGAAAGATCGACATTTAAAACATAATCCTAGGGAAAATGTATTTAAATGGTTTAATTTTTCAAATTGGGAATAATTTCAGGATGGTCCTGGAAACTAATAAGTTACTTTATTCGATAAAATAACATATTAGGGCTAAACCCGGAGTTAAGCAAATAGTAGAGCATAATATTTGGAAGATTTATGTGATGATAACTTTAGTGCTTAATCCATTAAGCTTGTCGTAGTAGACTCCTTAATTTCTTAATCAGAACTAAGGATTAGATCCTTAAATTATGATACTGAAATTAAAGGATCTTCATAAATCTATACTTAGATTTTAGAAGTACTGAAATTGCAATTGATAACTCTTGGAGAGTTAATGACTATTCTCAAGGAGACAAAGTCAAAGTTTGCAATAAGGCAAGTAGCGCAAGGCGCACCTTACTTCGATATTATAGAAACCCGAGGATTGGCCAAAGGCTACTGGAATGTTGAGAAGGGCAAAGGCAAAATCATTATAATCTTCTAGGAAGATAAATGACATATCCTAAAATGTCTGCCTAAATTGCGGCAAACAGGATCGCGGAAGTGTGACTGCCGTTTGGACAAGGCAGACATGAAGGAATTGAAGATGAGCAAGGCTCAAACTTCAAATATCTTTTTCATAATATGTTCACTACTAGTATTAAAATTGGATTTTAGATACTTAGTGTGATACATAAATATGTACTGATGTTCAGAATCTGCTATGAGCAGGATATTGACTTCAGTTGAGATTAATCTGCGAAATGGAAACGGGACGAAAGTCGCTTTTTTAACCGTAGATACTTAAATTTAGGAACTACCCTCTGGTGTGTACCTAAATTTGGAAACTGTTATAATCTAACTAGTTTGACTAGATAAATTATCTCTATATCAGTGTATAACCCGTAACGGGTGTACCTTTATATCCCAGAACACTAAAGTGTTTGATTATATAAATATGATATTGAGATAAACACATCAGTTGTGAATAATAGAATTTATATTTTGAATATAAATAAAATCTCAAACATAAGACATGACAAACAAATAGCTCAAACTGATTTGATCAGAAGAGACATATTGTGGCATTATTGTCTGGGACACAATTAAACAACACTCATATATCCACACTTTTGAAGAGTGGGTACTAGGACATATTTTATCCTATTTAAATAAAGTATACGAATCTAGTTTATTGGGCAAAGTGCCTAAAACACTATTTACTTGGTAAAAGTGAAAATGCCACAGATCTGTTAGCCCTAGTTCATAGTGAACAAGTGGGGACCATGTCTAGCTAGGCTAGAGGTGGATATGAATATTTCGTGACCTTTATAGATGTGGCATCGCGTTATGGTTATGTGTCTCTTTTGAAACACGTATAGGAAACTTTTACAGTTTCGACACGAAGTAGACAAACAGATCGGCTAAAGTATTAAAACCATCACGGTTAGACCATGATGAAAATACTTAAGCAATAAGTTTCTAATATACTTGAAAGAGTATAGTATTCTTTCAATGATGACTCTTCCCGGAACACGTCAATTTGACGGTGTGTCCGAACAGAGAAACCGAATTTTGTGGGACATGATGAGGTTAATCATGAGTCGTTCTGAGCTACCATTTCCTTCAAACGGATAAGCATAAACAGTGCATAACTTATTTTGAATAACGTTCCATAAAAATCTGTTTGACAGACTTCATATTAGATATGAACATGAAAGAAATCGGGTTTCTCATTCCTGATTATTTGGGTATGCTAGGCATATGTTTGGATGATACCAAACTAAAACCCAAATTGGATTAGTGCCTAATTGTAGGTTATCATAGGGATACCTAAGTATAGTACTTATACAACTCACAAGAGAACAATGTAATTGTTGCTCACCATGCGGTTTTCCTAAAAGGAATACCTATATGCAATGGTAAGTAGGAGGATAGTAAAACTCGATGAAAATCGGAGTAATGCTATTCCAAGCACCGATTCCTTAATGGAACACAAATAGTTCATCGAGGATGAAACTATACCAATAATATTCGAATACACAAGAACCGCGTAAGTCGGTGAGAGTCAGAAAACAACCTGGGGTATGGGTTTCTGATCTCACCTCATAAAGATGTCAATCTTTTGAGGAATACCAACTGACTACGTATGAGGAAGTGATACAAGGTATCGACTCCCTAATATAGCAAAGTGCCATGAATCCGAAATGGATTCCATGTATATCAACTTAGTTTGGACACTAGTTGATGTACCGCAAGGCATTGTGCCTATTGGTACTTATAAGTATTCAAGGAAGACATACATGGAAGGCAACATACCAACGTACTAAGCTGGGCTTGTAGCGAAAAGGTATCGTTATCAACATTATGTTGATTTCGATTCAACCTTTTAACTGTTGCCACGATGAATCCATTTGGATAATGCTTGCTAATGCTGCATGTTTCATTTATGAAATATGACAGCTGAACGGGAAAATCGCTTTCCTGAAAAGGAAACTTTTTGGAGGATGTTTACAATATCTTGTCAGTTTTCTCGTACCCATAACCAGCAAACAAGGTTTGCGGGTTATTCGATCCATGTTTGGATTGAAGCAAACATTTGGTTCTTGGAATTGTCGTTTTGATGTAATCATAATGGTATATGATTTAATTCAAAACGAAAATGATTCTTGTGTATAGAAGGAGGTTAGTGGGAGCGCACTGACAATGAATGTCCTAAAATAAGAATGACATGTCATTTCTTGGAAATGATATTCCCATAATATAATTGGTGAAAGTTTGGCTTTCATGAAAACTCTCCGAGAAATCGTACATTGAAAAATGTATGTGATCTGGTGAACTCATACGCTTTGAGCATATGGATTCACAATCAGGCCAATCCAAGTAATAGTCACTGGATTGATGTTAAGAACATCCGTTAGTATCTTAGAGATCAAATGATGCTATCTTAATCTATAGAGATGGAGAACTTGAAGTGACTGAAATCATTGTAGCATGTTTCCTAACCGATAAAAATGACTATAAGTCACAAACGGTACTATACAGTTTGAATAACGGTACAGTGAGCTGGAAATCTTCCAAGCAAGATACTGTTACCGAATAAACAACAAATGCAGGTTATTGCTGCAGCTGAGGCAGCAATAGAAGCCATTTGGGTCGATAATAAATCTAATTAGATGAGATATAGTTCTGTTAGCAGCTAAGCTAGGCTGCAGCGCAGGCTAAAGAGTTAATGGTCTCATCAACGATATAGATATATACTTCGATGTATGATTCGTTCGGATCATACATCGTGATGATGTGATGATCGTACAAATCACATCGGACAATAATCCTGCAAATCCGCTGACGAAAGCCTTTTCTCAGCAGTTTGAGCCAACGGTACATAGTTCGGGTGTTAGACACTCGAGTGACTGGCTATAGGCCAAGTGGGAGATTGTTGGACAATTATGACCCATAGCATCACTATTTGTACAGATCATGGTGTTGTTGTACAAATTAACTATGTGACAAAGGATATTTCACTCTTATCATTTGTGATTAGATCACCAAGATGTATAAATGATAGGAGGTCCTTGTGATTTGTTCCTGGATTGAGAATGATATGAGACAGTATCAGTCCACGAAGGATAAATCATTAAATATCCCTAGTCAGAGTATTATCGAGATTGGACATCGATAATGTGTAAAAGACTTGTATTACACTTGTGCGTGTTGTGAGGGCATAATGGCATAGTTCTCATATATTTGGGTATAGGATACTCATGCAAATGTAATAGGAGGTTGTGTTTACCGATGGTACGGGAAACAGCTTCACTCTGGATAGACCCCCTCGGAATTCCATTGGTAGTATGACTATGTGTCTATGGAAGTCCGAAATCAGGGTAGGTGTATTTGGTCTTAACCTGAGACTTGTACCGCTAATACTTGCGACAATCAATATACTTTGGTTGTGCCGTCCAGGGCTTTAACAGGTTATGTGTATACCTCTGCTGGGTATATTGAGAATCGTAGTGTGTTGGGTGTGATGTCAAGAAGGAAGTATCACTCCAGTCATATGGAGATGATGATCGCGCAGGGATACAGAACTGGTTCTCTTAAGGGTTGCAACCATCGGGATAATACACCGATGACGTATGACTCACACTTTTAATTAACCTGGGATTAATTAGCTGAGAGAGAAAATTAATCTAGGATTAATTGCGGAGATATTTTATCTGGGATAAAATATCATTTAAAGAGAGATAACGATTAATTTGGAATTAATCAATAAAATAATATATTCGATATATTATACGAAATGGATTTCGACGTGGAATTAAAATTAGATTTTAATTCGGGCGAACGAGTTAATTTAGAATTAATTCGTAAGTGATGTGAATAGTGATTTCGCTAGGTATAATCATTTAATTGCGTCACAACGGAAAATTCGTTAATTTCGAATTAGCGAACCCGAGCCCGGGATTGTTTACGAGTGCATTCGCATTTCGAATTAGAGTGCGGCACGCAAGTCAAATCAAGCGTCAATTCGCTAGTCGCATCTAGCATCACATCATCCATCTATCAAGTGATAAATGTCTTTCACTTTGTGTGATTGACACCAGTCACTATTCATGAGTGATATGACTTGATGTAAGTTGATAGAAACCTTTTTGAAAGCTTGATTGACATTTACAATTGTTTATTGATTGTATATGATTTATTTTGATTTTGGAAATTAAAAGAAAAGTGTATTAGATACAATAAATTATTACAACCAAAAACCAATCTCTCCCTCATATTTTCTCTTCTCTCACACACGCCCATATGGCTGTTCTTCACTGGTTTTTCTGGGCAAAAACTGAGCATGAAGGGAAGCAAAAAGTCATGATTTTGTTGCAAAATCAAGAGTGCTAGCACATTACGAAGTCATGCGAATGTGATAGGGAAGTCCACCCATGAGCTTAGAATCATCTCACAAAGCTTGGAGCTTTCATGGAGGAAGATGAAGGCCGAATTTGAGGACTGCCCAGCAGCTCACTGCCGAGAGGTCCAGAGGGCAAAAAATATTTTTGTTCGTTGCCGCGTCGCTCAACCGATCGATGTGAGTATTCCGCAACTCCCTCGTTGTATTCTCACATGTGTTTTATGCTTTGTATTCGATCTGAGGGGCCGTAGAACTCCAACAACATGGTCATATTTTTAGTCCTATATGTTGATGACATCCTAATCATTGGGAATGATTTTGGTATGTTACAAAGCGTCAAAGCGTACCTCTGTAAGAATTTCTCCATGAAGGACCTGGTAGAAGCTCCCAATATTTTAGGGATAAAACTCTATAAAGATAGACAAAGGAAGCTGATTGGGTTATCCCAATCAACGTACATAGATAAGATCTTGGAACGGTATAATTTTTGTAACTGTAAGACAACAAACATATTGTTCCGACATGGGATCATCTTTCCAAAAAGATGAGTCCACAAATAGAAGATGAGAAGGTTAGAATGTCTAACCAACCTTATGCTCCATGTTTGGGTAGCATAATGTATGCCATGTTATGTACAAGGCCTGATATCAGTTTCGCTGTTAGCATAACTAGTCGATATCAGTCCAATCCAGATAATGACCATTGGATGGCCATTAAACGTATCCTGAAGTATCTTAAAGGTACTAAGGATAAGTTAATAATTTATGGAGGAAACGAACTGCAAGTTAACAGGTATACAGATTCTGATTTCCAGTCGGATCCTGATGATAGAAAGTCTACATTTGGATTCATATTTACCCTTAACGGAGGTACAGTTTGTTGGAAGAGTTCCAAACAGGGATCAACGGCAGATTCCACCACTTAGGCGAAATATATTGCAGCTTCTGAAGCTGCAAAAGAGGCTGTGTGGATAAAGAACTTTATCACAGAATTGGGAGTTGTCCCAAGTATCGAGAATACGATTCCGTTATACTGTGATAATACTGGAGCCATTGCGCAAGCAAAGGAACCGAGGGCGCATTATAAGTCGAAGCATGTGGAACGCAAGTACCACATCATTCGAGAGATTGTGTCGCGAAGGGATATTTTCATGTGCAAGGTACTGAGTGAAAATAATGTAGCAGACCCGATGACGAAGGCCATACCTCCAATTTTTTTTGATAAACACGTGGAGTCGATGGGTATTAGATACAATCGTTTTTGGCACTAGAGCAAGTGAGAGTTTTTGTTGGGGTTGGTGCTCAGAGCGCCAATTCCCGGTTGTATTTCTTTATGAATACTTCTGTAAAACGTTATTATTATGAATAATATATGCAGTTTCTATAATATAATATATCTTTTAATATGGTAAAGACCTAATGACCTTGGAATGACTAGTCATGATGCTGTTGCAAAAATGTCGCAACTGACATTGAGTTGTATCATGACGTTGTCATTCTAAGACAGTTCCTGGTCAACGTTTACACTACTTGGTCAGTATAGTAAACCCGTTGAGACCAGTACATGTCGTATACATGAATATATGATTCCAATGGTTTCTCAATGAACCATAAGTCTTGAAGACTAGTATAAACGTGTAGGTGTTTATAGCGGATAAACACTGAATGACTCACTGAAGATTCTTAATGGATGGTACACCAACGTCAATAAGAATCTTATCGTGTTGAGTAACACTTGTGATTCTTAGACTTGAGATACCACTGTGGGCGCATGAGACATCTTCCACACTTAGATGGCAGTCCCGTCATCGATCTATTTAGATCAGACCTCCGCATGTTCGTTGGGTGTGGATAGATCCTCAGGGTGTCCTCTGTGTATCGAGATAGGATCCGTCAGTTCTGTGTATCAGAGCATAGGTAGTCCATGTGATTAGTAATCAGATAAAAACCATGGCCCGTGGTACAATTTAGAAGCTAGTTCTAAATGTTCTTTTTGAGATTGCTAATAGAGACGTCAACGGGATAGTCCCTATAGAGATTTGACATTTACATCTATATCTCTGGGATATATCCTGATACTTGTGACGGAGGAATTATACATTTGCCATGACCTCGACCTGTATGATTCAACGAGTTTATCTGTGTTCGTCATAATTTACTGGTGGATAAATTATGGACACGAAATTGGATTTCGTGACAGATATGCCTGAATCTAGAGAGTCTCACTAATGAAATATACTCGTAGAGAAGTAGGGCAACATTTATAAATAATATTGATTATTTATTAGTCGTTTAAAAGTTAAACGCAAAAGTACATAATTAGGGACCCGATAGTCATTTCGTGATTTTTGTGTATTTGCATTTAATTTTAGATTTTATCAAATACACATTAATTAATTGTCAGATTTCGATATTTGACTAAAATCACAAATATATATGTATTTGAATAATTATTTAAATATTTAATTGTTAAATAATTAAATTAATTAAAATATAAATATCCTAAGTTGAGATATTATTTGGAGATGCTTTAAGTTGCAATTGTTGACTTGCTTTATTTCATTAATGTTGTAATGATTCAAATAACAAGTTGGCAAGTTGAACTTTAATGAAACAAAAAATAAATATCTTGATATTTTTTTTATATACCATTCGGCCAAGGCTAAATAAAATTGGTATATATTGATTTGTTTTCATTTAGGGTTTCATTCAAGTTAAAAACCTTTACCAAAACTCCATTAAAAGAAAGAAAAAAAAGTTTGAGACAAAAGAAAGAAAAACAAAGAAAAAGCTTGGATTTAAGTAAGTATTTACAATCTTCCATTAGAGACAAAAATGTTCCTCTTGTTATGGGCTTCATCTTGTGATGTTCTTATGTTTTTCTATTGTTTGACTATATAGGTAGACATTTTCCATACCCTAGGTCAAACGGTGGGGATACAGTTAGGCGAAGGACCGTATCATATGTAAATCGCATACAGAATGGGTATATATCTTTCCTTCTCATTTGGGGGCCTTGGCATGTTGCTAGATGTCAACCTTGGTCATTGAAATCGAACGACCATCTGATCGAAGGATAATTTATGTTGGATTAAATTATCACAATTCATTTCATGTCCAACTTGAGGGGAACCCAAAAGGTCACACACAACAAAATCAAAATCAATGGTTAACAGTGCACAATACAAATATAACAACATATATGATTGTTGTAGGAATTGTTCATAAATGGTTCAATGTGTTTAATTATTGAACATATCATTTATTAGGTTCCATAGTGGCTTAGGGATTGGTGAATGACGATGGGGCACTTTGGGAATTGGAATAAAAAAATTACTATTCATGTGAATAGTAATATTATTTTTTTTTTGAATTTCAATTCGGCCCAAACTCTTATTAGAGTTTTATAATCTCATTAAACCACTAAATTAATATCCAATGGCTAAGATTAAATTAGCTTTTATCCCACATTAGATTCTTAATTAATTTTGTTGTCTTTGGAGCACCTATATAAACCCAAAGAATTCTTTACAAATTTTTGCACCAAACCTTTCATATCTTGGGTTTATATAAGTGAGCAACTCTAAAGTTTAAGAGTAAGCCACTGATTTTGAGGATCCTTAAGTCTAATTGATTATAGGAACCTCGAGTTAAAAGTTTTGAGGTATTTGCCTAGGCTAGCATCAAGGGCAAAATACCTGTGCACTCAAGGCGTAGTCTTGCCGTTGAGTTTTGGCTTTGGTGTGTGCACCTTTGGAGGCCACACACTTGGGTGGCTCTTTGGAACATGGAAGTGCTTGCTGAGTTCGAGAAAAGCTTGTGGATTGGAGGGAGGACTGGAGGAGTCTTCGGTTCAAGTAAGTCTTTTTCTTTCTTTATTTTAATCAGAGTTCTTATGATAGTTAGCATGTTTAGGTTTATGTTCTTTGCATGTTTTATGCGTTTTTATGCTTAGAATATATAGTAAAATGCCTAGGCTTGTAGAATAATAAAAAAAAATGGGTATTGGGCAAAAGGATAGCGGCATCATAATTTCTTATTAATTTTCCAATGCGCAATCACGGCCGCTTCCCAACAGTGGTATCAACGCGCCGTTTTTGTTTTGATTAGTTTTCTCTCATTTGAACTCGAAATTGGGTTTTTAAAAGCTCGTTGGAAAGATAACACCCTGAACTTAATCTTAGGCACAAGTTTTGCATGATTTGGTTATGATTTGAATTGTAAAATTGCAGTTAAAGTTCACGCATTTGTAAAAAACGTGAATAGTAAATTTATTTGATTAAAATAAAATGCAATATCATAATTAAATATTAATCAAATTTATTTAATGCATAAAATAATTCCAACATATTAAAACTCATATGCTTGATGATTCTATGTATGATTAGAATTGGCATGATTATTTTAGGGTGCAAGCATCTAGAGACTTTCTAAGGAAAAATAGAGTGTATTGCTTATCCCTTAGCTAAGTAATTATTCCGTGATGAACTTAGAGATTTATTATCTTTAAGGCTAATAGATATAAATCACTTGTTTATAATAAAAGACATTATAAAAGATACAAGTGGGGTGTGACCAAGGCATTAATAAAAGTTTCCAAATTAAAGTTAATTTAACCAAAGGTATTACTAGAGTTAGATAATGAATTGGTGTCATCCTTCACTCACTACCTTTTTATAGCCAAAAGGAAAAGCTGTGAAGACATCTAGATAATCATTTACTCAAAGCTTACCTTAAAGTATATTTAAAGTGTTGGACTAATTTGGAGGATCTATTGTTTATTCATGTCACCAAGGTAATAAGAGCCTAAGAGGTAAGGGTATTTAAGAGAGTTCGTTCAACCCTCCCTCTGGGGAATTTTCAATGGAGGAATCCATTTGACAGTTATTCACTTAAACTTGCTAAAATCCTCAATAATAATTTAAGTATAAAATTTGCCTCCCATTGTAAAGTATAGACCCAAAGGGCTTAAACCGTATTGGCAGGACTAGGCTTTACCAGACTGACCAATACCAATTTGTCCCTAAATCGTACTAGTGACAATGGTTTGACTTTTCTGAGTCATAAGATGCATCGACCCTTAGGCATGGTCTTATAACTTAGTGGAAAAGATTGGGTGTCCACAAGGACTAGCATAAGCTATGCATGTTTGATTGCCCAACCCAATGATCAAAGAATTGTGATATATATCATAAATTGGTTGGGAACCTACCTAATTATAGTATTTTATAACGACCGATCCTAGTCGGAGTTATGAAATGATGATAACGGGATCCTTACCTACAAGAAATCCATCATATTGGGGTTGATGCGATTTGCTTAAAATTTTAAAATAATTGAATGAGAGCAACTTCATAATATTAAAAGCCCATGTTATTATGAAACATTAATGAAAACATATTCCTAATTTTAACATTCTCTCTTAACCGGTGGGTTAAAATATTTAACAAACATTAAAATGGAAAACAGAGTACCACTTCCTTCCATCCTTGATGAGCATAAGCTCAAAGGGGACAACTACAATGACTGGTTTAGAAACCTTAAAATTGTCTTACGATAAGAAAATATTTTCTATGTTCTTGAAAGACCATTTCCCCCTGAACCCGCAAAAGATGCTGACCAAAATACATTTGATGCTTGCAAGAAACACGTCGATGATGATGAGTAAACAGTTTTCATAATGTTTGGCTCTATGTCGGACGAACTTCAGAAAGCTCACGAAGATATGGATGCTCAAACCATCATCTTTCACTTGAAGGAGTTGTATGCAACTTCCGTTCATACTGTGAGATTCAAAGTGTCATGTGCCTTATTCCAAACAAGGTATAAGGAAGGATCTGTTTGTGGACATGTGCTTAAGATGATTGGCCACATTGAAAAATTGGCCAGCCTCGGGTTCATCATGGATCATGAGATAGGTCATGATCTAATTCTTCAGTCCTTACCAAAAGACTTCTCTAACTTTATTATGCAGTTTTATATGTCTGATAAAGAAGCTACTTTAGCAGAATTGCACAATCTGATAAAGCAAGCAGAGAAGGAGTTGAAACCGGAGCTTAAAACCTCTGTCATGCTTACGGGTACGGACCTGAAGCCACGAGGCCCAAAGAAAAATAAGGGCAAGGCCAAGGCTCCAGATCACCTAAAGCCTAATAGTAATGTGGAGAAGAAAAATGGAAATGGGAAATATTTCTTTTGTGGAAAGAATGGTCATTGGAAGAAAGACTGCAGATCCTTGAAAGCCAAGGAAGCTAGGGAAGCCTAAGAGGCCAAGAAGCCCAATGCTTCAGATATGTTGTATATGATTGAACTATATTCTCAAAACTCTGAACCTTCTGTTTGAGTGCTTGACACCGGTTGTGGGACTCACTTGTGTAACAATGTGCAGGGCCTGAGAAATAGTAGGAGACTCCGTCATGGGGAGGTTGACTTACGCATGGGTAATGGAGCAAAACTGGTTGCATTGTGCATGGGGACTTATTCATTAGTTTTTCCGAATGGTTTAGTTTTAGACTTATAAGATTGTGTTTATATACCTTCTCTAGTAAAGAACATCATTTAATTTCTTTTTTTTTTGTAATAAAGGCTTTTCATGACTAAAAAGTTGTAATGAATGTTCTATTTATTTCAATGAAATAAAATATGGAGATGGTATTTTGAATAATGGTAAATATGTCTTACAAACTAACAAATAATGTTCAACCTCTAATATATACAACGTTAACTCGAATAATCTCAATGAATCACTTCTATGGCACAGTCGCTTAGGTCATATCAATGAAATAGGATTAACTAAGCTACATAAAGATGTGTATTTTAGACCCTTCAAATATGAACCTTATGGAACTTGTGAGTCATGTTTACTTGGTAAAATGACCAAATTACCCTTCAAATGTAAATGACAGAGTGCATCGGAGATATTAGAACTCATACACTCTGATGTATGTGGACCAATGTCAGTCACCGCTAGAGGTGGATTCTCCTACTTCATTACCTTTATCGATGATCACTCGTGATATGGGTATGTGTACCTTATGCGGTACCAATATGAAGCCTTTGAGAAATTCAAAGAATTCAAAGCTGAAGTAGAAAACTAGCTTAATAAAAGTATTAAGTCACTAAGGTCTGACCGAGGTGGTGAATACTTAAGCGACGTATTTCAAGATTACTTGAGAGAAAATGGCATTGTTTCCTAATGAACTCCTCCGGGAACTCCACAACATAATGAGGTCTCTTAAAGGAGAAATCAGACATTATTAGATATGGTCTGATCAATGATGCCAGATACGGATCTACCTCTTTCATTTTGGGGTCTTGCTTTAGAAACTACAACACTACTACTAAACCAAGTTCCTTCCAAGACTGTTAGTCAAACACCATATGAGTTATGGTCTGGGAAACGTCTTAGTCTTAGTTATCTAAAAGTTTGGGAATGTGACGCATATGTTAAGCTCACACAAACTAACAAATTGGATGATAGGGCAGTTAAATGTAAGTTTGTAGGATATGCCTTGAACTCAAGAGCATACATGTTCTACGTCCCAAATGAACAAAGAATATTTGTCTCACGAAATGCTAAATTTCTAGAGAATGAATTCCTTCTCAAGAAATATAGTGGGAGTAGACTTGACCTCGATGAGGTATGAGAAGAACAAACTGTTGGACAATTATTACCCATAGCGTCACTAGTTGTACAGATCATGGTGTTGTTGTACAAATTAACTATGTGATAAAAGAGATTGCTCTCTTATCATTTATGATTAGATCACGAAGATGTATAAATGATAGAAGGTCCCCGTGATTTGTTCCTGGATTGAGAATGATATGAGACAGTATCAGTCCACGGAGGATAAATCATTAAATATGTCTAGTCAGAGTATTATCGAGATTGGACATCGATAAATACGTAAAAGACTATTATTACACTTGTGCGCGTTGTGAGGGCATAACGATATAGTTCTCATATATTTGGGTATAGGATACTCATGCAAGTGTAATAGGAGGTTGTATTTTACTGATTGTATGGGAAACAGCTTCGCTCTGGATAGACCACCTCGGAATTCCATTGGTAGTATGACTATGTGTCTATGGAAGTCCGACATCAGGGTAGGTGTATTTGGTCTTAACCTGAGACTTGCACCGCTAATACTTACGACAATCAATATACTTTGGTTTTGGTCGTCCAAGGCTTTAACCGGTTTCTGTGTACGCCTCTTCTAGGTATATCGAGAATCGTAGTATGTTGGGTGTGATGTCAAGACGGAAGTGTCACTCCAGTCATATGGAGATGATGGTCACGTATGATACGGTACTGGTTCTCTTAAATGCTTCAGCTATCGAGATATTTTGACTAGGTCATGTATATCCGATTATAGAGACTAGTTACCAGACATCCGATATGTGCTTCGTACGGGGCAGACACAATTCCAGCCCCAGGCCTAGCACGTGATCATCTGATACTAGATCGAAATACTCAATACTACGTATACTACGCATGATATAGATCCCTTATTCCTGTAAGGATATTTCTGGAGAATTGGGAAGGCCTGGCGCTTCCCTAAAGGCCAACCTTGTCTTGTAAATCGGTATAAACGTAGTACGAGGTACTTACGTGTTCGGATAGTCCGACGACCGAATTTACTGCCAACATAACCGGGGATCTCATGGGTCACTTCCAAAAGATTCACCGATGACGTATATCTCGCACTCTAAATTAATCTGGGATTAATTAGAAGAGAGAGAAAATTAATCTGGGATTAATTGCAGAGATATTTTATCTGGGATAAAATATCATTTAAAGAGAGATAACGATTAATTTGGAATTAATCGGTAAATTAATATATTCGATATATTAAATGAAATTAGATTTCGACGCGGAATTAAAATTAGATTTTAATTCGGGCGAACGAATTAATTTAGAATTAATTCGTTAACGACGTGAATATTCGTTAATTTGGATTTAGCGAACCCGAGCCCGAGATTATTTACGAGCGCATTCACATTTCGAATTCGAGTGCGGCACGTCAAATCAAGCGTCAAATCACTAGTCGCATCAAGCGTCAAATCATTAGTCAGTTTGAGTGATGTGACAACTTGTCACTTGATTTGATTGATTTATGGAAGTTGATGGGTAGCATTTAATGCTATTTTGGAGCCAAAAAAATTGTGTTGACTTTTTGAAAGCATTTACACAAATTTGGTATATGTTTTTATTTGTTTTTTGGAAATCAAATTAAATTAATACACAACTTCTATCCTTCTCTCTATTTCTTCTCTCTTTCACGCCCAAACCAGTGGGCTTTTTCTTCTGTTCTTGCGAGTGAACTGCCGTGGAAATGGAGGAAGAAAGGGAAGCTAAGAGTTGGATTTTTGTGGCAAAAATCGCAAGTGCTAGCACACTACGAGACATGCGAAGATGATAGGGAAGCCCACCCATGAACCGGGAACCATTCTATGAAGCTTGGAGCTTGACGAAGGACCATACGGAGGCCAAACCAGTGGACTGTTTTTGTACACTGCCGAACCGTCGCTCAACCGATCGATGTGAGTATTCCGCAACTTTGTCGTATGTATTCGCATGTGTTTTCTTGCTTGTTATTCGATCCTCGGGGCCGTAGAACTCCAACAATGGCATCTAGAGTAAGGTTTGAGCATGAAATGTTTATGGCTTAAAATTTGGGTAAAATTGATTTTGAGCATGAATTATGAAATTGGATGATTATGTATGCTTGAATGTGTTTTATATGATGATTGATTGGATCAATTTGTTGAAAAATTGTTTGGAACATTTTTCCCCAAAATACTTAGCATGGCCGAAAGTATTGAAGAACTTATTGTCTTGGAATTTTTGAATTTTTGTTCATTGGATGAATTGGAAATCATTCGGGAATGTTGATTTATGTCGATTGTGGATTTAATTGGATTGAAACCAAATTGGATATAAATTTCCCACCATTGCCGAGACTTTGAGCATGTAAAATTGGGTTTGATTTTAATCAAAATGTGTTGGACATGTGATGATGAAGATGAGCATGATTAATTGTGATATTGATGTTTTAGAAATGTTAATTTGGGTAATTAATCATGTTATACACTTTGATAATTAAATTGGGAAAATTGGATTTTTGGAATTTAATTATTTGGGCCTTAAAATTAGATTTGGGCTTTAATGTTGTAATTGGACTTATTGGGCTTTGTTGTACAAAGTTGGGTTTAGGAAAAATTGGTTGGATCCAATTAGGCCCAAAACTGCTTCCATAAAGCCCAAATGCGACTTAATGGACCTTTAAAGTTTAATTGGGCCTAATAGGCCAAGATTGATTTCTAGGCTTATGGGGTAACTCCCGGATTGGATTTTGGTTATTCTGTTTGACCCGAGTTGACCAAAAGTCCACGCCTTAAGAAATTAATTAAATGCCCATTGGACTTTAATTAAATTGACGTTGGACGTTAATCGGGCTTTGAGACCCGTAGCGATTAAATTTGGAATTTAAGTCGAAAAGGTTTATTATTAAAGTGTAATGTTTAATTTGGAATTAAATAGCGAATTAGAATTAAATGCATATTGAATTGGATTTAATTATGTAGTTTAATTTAATTCGAAAATTCGTACTTTGAGTACTTTTTCGCAAAATGAGTTTGACTCGAGCAAAATCAACTCGTTGTTTGAACATTGGATGATCACTAATTATCAGTTTAATTAATTTGATTAGATTGATTGATAACATGCTTGTGTGAATACATGGTTACGATGCATGAATAATGTATATCAGATGGATATTAGATGGGTGGGACAATTTTAGAAATTATTGTAATAAATTTGATTTATTAATTGGACCTACATGTCCAGCCTTATTACCTCATCATTCTTTGTATTCTATTCTCACCTATTCCCCTCAATGTAAATGAAGTTTATTTAGAAGTGTAGTGTAATGGGTAGAAGTGATACTTGTGCTAGTGCGGAGAGAGATGTAATGATTTGATATCTAGGATCAATGTGTAAGGTATCCATCCGTATATCATTATTATTTATTTATACGCGTTTTATTATGTGTTTAGAATGCATGTTTAAGGGTGTACGATGATGAGACCTTAACAATGATAATAAATTGGTTGCCATTTGCACGCGAAAAAACCCTCAAATAATATTAAGCATTTTTCCTTCCATTGAGAGATTCTCACTCAAGATCCGAGACTGGCATTGGCTTGTTGGCCAAAGTCAAGGCCTTTGTCCGTCGAGGATGTGTTTGAATCATGAGAGCTTTGTTCCATATTGGTGTCTTGTCCAAGTTGTGGTTTGTTGGCCAAAGTCAAGACCATTTATTGTCCATCGACATTGATTATGAAGCTTTCCATGGTCAATGGGTCGCGCTTAATTGGAATCACTAAGTTTGTTGTGCCAAAGCCAAGGCTTAGTTGATTCAGAGGAAAAAGGTTAGGTAATACATTGGATATATTGGCATATATAAGATCCATGTTTCGGACTTGGATGTCCCCCTACCGGATCTAGGAATTGGATTGGATCCAATCGTTCTTAGAGATCTACCTAGTTAATTATCATACAATTTGTTGGCCAAAGTCAAGATTGTGTGATATTTAACGGGATCCTAGCCCACTAGGAAACGCGGTTTCCCGAGTACTCGATAGAGGGTTAAAGGCTCGCCGAAAATTAGTGGGAGGTAAGAATTGAATTTGCAATATTCGTTTAATTACTTGCCATACGCGCTCATTCAGATATCATTCGTCAAATAAATTAAATGTTAGTTGGACTAATATTTAAATGTTGTTTTAATTAACAGTTGGACTGTATTCAAACTATTCATTTATAGTTGGTTATATAATTGGATTATAGTAATCAATATATTTGATTTAATAAAATTATAGTTGATTAAATAGTTGGACTATTGTAATAATTATAATAATTAGTACCTTAATCGTTGATTAAATAGTTGGACTATTAGAATCAAGATTAAATTGAAAGATTGACATTTAAAACATAATCCTAGGGAAAATGTATTTAAATGGTTTAATTTTCAAATTGGGAATAAATTTCAGGATGGTCCTGGAAAATAATAAGTTACTTTATTTGATAAAATAACATATTAGGCCTAAGCTCGGAGTTAAGCAAATAGTAGAGCATAATCTTTGGAAGATTAAGGTGATGATAACTTTAGTACTTAATCCATTATATTTACCGCAGTAGACTCCTTAATTTCTGAATCAGAACTAAGGAAAGTATGATAATGAAATTGAAGGATCTTCTTAAATCTATACTTAGATTTTAGAAATACTAAAATTGCAATAATAACTCTTGGAGGGTTAATGACTATTCTCAAGGAGATAAAGTCAAAAGTTTGCAATCAGGCAAGTAGCGCAAGGCGCACCTTACTTCGATATTCTAGAAGCCCAAAGGCTTCTGGGGTGTTGAAACAGACAAAGGCAAAATCATTATAATCTTAAAGGATGATAAAGGACATATCCCAAAATGTCTACTTAAATGTGGCAAACGGGATCGCGGAAGCGTGACTGCCGTTTGGACAAAGCAGACATGAAGGAACGACAAAGGGCGAGGCTCTGACTTCAAATATGTTTGTCATATTATGTTCACTACTAGTATTAAAATTAGATTTTAAATACTTAGTGTGGTACAAAATATATATATATTGTTGTTCATAATCTGTTATGAACAGGATACTGACTTCAGATTGAGATTAATCTGCGAATTGTAAACGGGACGAAAATCGCTGTTTTAACCGTTGATACCTAAGTTTAGGAACTACCTTCTGGTGTGTACCTAAATTTGGAAACTGTTATAATGTAACTAGTTTAACTAGATATATTATCTTTATATCAGTGTTTAACCCGCTGCGAGTGAACCTTTATATTCTAGAACACTAAATGTTTCATTATATAAAGATGATATTGAGATATACACATTAGATGTGAATAACAGATTTATATTTTGAATATTAATAATATCTCAAACATTTAAATGACATACAAATAGCTCAAACTGATTTGATCAGATGAAACTTAATTGTGGCGATGTTGTCTAGGACACAATTAAACAAGAATCGTATATCCACACTTTCGAAGAGTGGGTACTAGGATTAATTTGATTCTAATCAAATAAAGTTTACGAATCTTGTTTATTGGGCAAAGTGCCTAAAACACTATTTACTTGGTAAAAATGTAAATGCCACCGATCTGTTAGCCCTATTTCAGAGTGAAGCAAGTGGGCCCATGTCTAGCTAGGCAAGAGGTGGATATGAATATTTCGTGACCTTTACGGATGTGGCATCGCGTCATAATTGGACTATTGTAATCATTATAATAATTACTACCTTAATCTTTGATTAAAAGTTGGACTATTAGAATCAAGATAAATTGAAAGATTGACATTTAAAACATAATCCTAGGGAAAATGTATTAAATGGTTTAATTTTCAATTGGGAATAAATTTCAGGATGATCCTGGAAAATAATAAGTTACTTTCTTTGATAAAATACATATTAGGCCTAAGCTCGGAGTTAAGCAAATAGTAAGCATAATCTTTGGAAGATTAAGGTGATGATACTTTAGTGCTTAATCCATTATATTTACCTTACCGCAGTAGACTCCTTAATTTCTGAATCAGAACTAAGGATAGATTCTTAAAGTATGATAATGAAATTGAAGGATCTTCTTAAATCTATACTTAGATTTTAGAAGTACTAAAATTGCATAATAACTCTGGAGGGTTATTTGGATAATATGACCCATAGCGTCACTATTTGCACAGATCATTGTGTTGTTGTAGCAAATTAACTATGTAACAAGGAAATTGCTCTCTCGTCATTTTGTGATTAGATCACTTAGATATATAAATGAAGAGAGGTCCCTATGATTAGTTCCTGGATTGAGATGATATGAGACAGTATCAGTCCACGAAGGATTAATCATTAAATATCCCTAGCCGTAGTATTATCGAGACTGGACATCGATAATGCAGAATAGCTAGTATTGCACTTGTGCGCGTTGTGAGGGCACAACGGCATAGTTCTCATATATATAAGTATTGGATACTTGTGCAAGTGCGATAGGAGGTCGTGTTTCACCGATGGTACGGGAAACAGCTTCGCTCTGGATAGACCCTTCGGAATCCCATTGGTATTATGACTAGGTGTCTATGGGAGGCCGAAATCAAGGTAGGTGTGTATAGTCTTAACCTGAGACTTGCATCGCTAATACTTACGACAATCGGTAAACTTTGGTTTTGGTGGTGGGGGATCTTAACTGGTTCTGTGTTCACCTCTTCTGGGTTTGTCAGAGAATCGTAGTGTATTGGATGTGATGTCGAGACGGAAGTATCACTCCAGTCATAGTGGAGATGATGTCACGCAGAGGATACGTTATTAGTGCTCTTAAGTGATGCGCATCCAATCGTGATATTATGACCAGGTCATGAATATCCGATTATAGAGACTAGTTACCAGACATCCGATATGTGTTTCGGACGGGGCAGACACTTATCCAGCCCCAGCCCTAGCACGTGATTATCCGATACTGGGCCAATATGCACAATACATTAGTATACTACGCTTGATACGGATCATGATATTCTTTGATGAATATGTCCGGAGAACTTGGGAATACTTGGTGCTTTGCTAGGAGTCGACCTTGTCTCGTAATCGATAGAACGTAGTACTTGGTACGTACGTGATTCGGATACTCCGACGACCGTATTTACTGCCAGATTATCCGGGGATCTCATGGGTCGCTTCCCGATAATCCACCGATGACGCACAACTCGCACTCTTGAATAATCTGGGATTATATAGAAGAGAGAGAAAATTAATCTAGGATTAATAACTGAGATATTTTATCCGGGATAAAATGTCGTCTAAAGAGAGAGAACGATTAATTTGGAATTAATCGATGAATTAATATATTCGATATATTAAATGAAATTAGATTTCGACGCGGAATTAAAATTAGATTTTAATTCGGGCAAACGAGTTAATTTAGAATTAATTCATTAGCGACGTAAATAATAATTTCGCCAGGCGCAATTATTTATTTAAATTCGATTGAATTAACATCGCGACGTAAGCTCGGTATTTCGGAAATATCGAACCCGAACGCGTGAGTGCACGTGGGCCCACTTTCATTTGGAAACGTGTGGGGCCCACATGACACATGTCATTTTATGCATTATTTTATTCTAATGCATTGCATGGTGATAGTGTACAATACACTCAATGGTCTTGCATGGAGTTTGAGTGTTTGACACTCTAAACCATTGCATGATTTGTGTCATAAATTTATTATCAATTTAATAAATATTATGGCATAAATATAAATTGATTTTTGGTAAATCATTCAACTTAACACAATTACATTTCTCTCAAAAATTCTCATCTTTCTCACGCAAACAAGAAGCTATTCTTCACTGGTTTTGAACCAGTTTTGGCGTGACTTTAGGGGAGCAAGGGTGGGTTTCATGGTGAAAACCGCAAGTGCTAGCACACTACGAGTCTTGCGAAGGTGGTAGGGAGGTTCACCCATGAGGCGGGACTCATCCGACGGAGTTTGGAGCTTCGTTTTGAGACCCGAAATTCTGTTTTGTAGGGACAGTGGATGTTGCAGTTTGGCGTGAATGGCAGTGGCATTTTGGACTTCATTCGTCTCCAAATCGACTCAACCGATCGATGTGAGTATTCCGCTACCTCCGTTGATGTATTCACACTGTTTTCATGTCTTGTTTGATCTTGGGACCTTAGAAATAAACCAACAATGGCATCAAGAGCTAATGTTGCAAGCATGAAATTTGTAGGGTTTAAAATTTGGGTAAATGTTTTTTGAGCATGATTTGAATAAATTGTTTGTTTGAGTATGCTTATAACATGTTTATATTCATTTTGGTTGGACTAATTTGATGAAAAATGATTTGGAATTATTTTCCCCAAAATTAACACATGGCCGAATGTATATGATTTTTGGGATCTGGATTTTTCATTATTAATTCATTGGATGAGTTGTAATGGAGTAGGATGATGTTAATTTAAGATTGAATTGGATTTAATTTTAAATTGAACAAAAACCCTAAATTCTATATGTTGGCCGAATGGTGCCTTTGCCCTAATGTCTTGGTGTTTTTGGTTTTGTGACATTGGATGTGTATAAAATCAAATTGGATGGTGATTTAATGTCGATTGTAGGTTCGATTGGATCGGAACCAAATCGGACACAAAATCCCTCCTTGGCCGAGTACTTAAAAGCATGTAAATGGGTTTGATTTTCATTATGTGTGTTTGACATGTGATAATGATTTGTATGAGTATGATTTTACTCATATTTGGTGTTTTAAAAATATTGATTTAGTCGATTAATCATGTAGTGCACTTAGGTAATTAAATTGCGTAATTGGATTAGTGTAATATAATTATTTAGGCTTAAATTGGATTTGGGCTTGAATTGTTGTAATTGGGCCTTTTGGCTTGATTTATCAAGTTTGGTTTAGGCCAAATGGATTGGATCCAATTGGGCCCAAAACCTTAACCATAAAGCCCAAATGCGACTAATGAACCTTTAATGTTTAATTGGCCTAATGGGCCGAAATTGATTTCTAAGGCATTTTGGGTGATTCCACTATTGGGCTTTGGTTGCCGAAAGCCCATGCCTAAAGAAAGAAATTAATGAAACCCATTAGACTTAAATTAAATTGACGTTGGACGTTAATCGGACTTTGAGTCCCGACGCGATTGAATTTGGAATTTAAATCGTTAAAAGGTTTATTAATATAAAGTGCAATGTTTAATTTTGAATTGAATAGTGAATTAGTATTAAATACATGTTAAATTGATTTAATGTTGTAGTTTAATTTAATTCATGAATTCGTACTTTGAGTACTTATTCGCAAAAACGAGTTTGACTCGATCAAATCAAATCGTTGTTTGAACATTGGATGATCACTTAATTATCAGATTAATTATTTTGATTAGATTGATTGATAGCATGCTTATGTGTGTGATACGTGGTTGTGTGTTGAATGAATAATGTATATCGGATGAGATATTAGATGGGTGGGCAATTTTAGAAATTGTTGTAATAAATTCGATTTATTAAATTGGACCTGCGTGTCCAGCCTTATCACCTTCTTTCTCTTTGTATCTCTTCTCACCTATTCCCCTCTATATATATGAGGTTTCTTAGAAGTGTAGTGTAAGGGTAGAAGTAGTACAAAGTGCTAGCTTGAGTGAGAAAGGGAGAGATTTGATTGATTGATCTAGGATCAATGTGTAAAGTATCCATCCGCATATCATTATTATTTTATTTCATCACTCGCTTTATTATGTATTTAGAATGCATGTTTAAGGGTGTATGATGATGAGACCTTAACAAAGATAATTAAATTGGTAGCCAATTTGCACGCGAAAATCCCTCAATCTATATTAAGCAAATATCCTTCCATTGAATGATTCTTGTTCAAGATCCGAAGTTGGCATTGGTTTGTTTTGACCAAAGTCAAGACCTTTGTCAATCAAGGATGTACTTGAATCATGAAAGTTTTGTTGCATATCGGTGTCTTGTCCAAATCGTGATTTTTATTGGCCAAAGTCAAGGTCACTTTTTGTCCAATAACATTGATTACGAAACTTTCCTCGTCAATGGGTCCCGCTTAACTGGAATCATTAGGTTTGTTTTTGGCCAAAGCCAAGGCCTAGATGATTCGGAGGATAGGGTTAGGAAAATGTATTGGATACATTGACATTATACATATGTTTCAGACTTGGATGTCCACCTAACCGGATCTAGGAATTGGATGAGATCCAATTGATCTGTGAGATCTACCTAGTTAAATAGCATACAGCTTTTTATTGGCCAAAGTCAGGGTTGTGTGTTATTTAATAGGATCCTAGCCCACTAGGAAACGCGGTTTCCCGAGTACTCCACAGAGGTTAGAGGCTCGACGAAAAACAAGGGGGTGGCAAGTATTGAATTTGCAACATTCGTTCGAATACTCACTAAACGCGCTATTATATTTTACTCGTCATGTTAATCAAAAGTATTAGTTGGACTAATATTTTATGTTGTTTTAAATATATATAGTTAGACTATATACAAACTTATTCAATTATAGTTGATTTTATAATTGGATTATAGTAATCAATATAATTGAATTAACAAATTATAGTTGATTTTATAATTGGATTATAGTAATCAATATAATTGAATTAAAAATTATAGTTGATTTTATATTGGATTATAAGTAATTGAATTAAAATGATAGTTGATTTTATAATTGGATTATAGTAATCAATATTAAGATTATAGTTGATTAAATAATTAGATTATTGTAATCATTATAATAAATAGTACCTTTATTAAAATTGATTAAATAGTTGGACTATTAAAATCATGAAAGAATTGAAAGGTTGAATATTTAAAATATATAATCCTTAGATTAAATGTTTTAAATGATTTAATTTTCAATTGGGAATTAATAATAGGTTAATTTATTTGATAAAATAACTTATTATGACTAAGCCCATTATTAAGCAAATAGTAGAGCATAAAGTCTTGGAAGATTTATGTGATGATGACTTTAGTGCTTAATTAATATACTTACAATAAATCTATCTTTAGATTTAAAAGTATTAAAATTGCAATTAATAATTCTTGGAGAATTAATTGACTATTCTAGTGGAGAAAAGTCAAAGTTTGCAATGGGCATGTAGCACAAGGTGCACATCGTTTCGATATTCTAAAAACCCAAGGCTGCCCAAAGGTTTGTGAAATATTGAAAAGGATAATTGACATATCCAAAGTGACTACCATTTGGATATGGAAGACACGAAGGAATTGAAGATAGGGCGAGGCTCAACTTAAAAATATTTTTCAAAGTTATGTTCACAACTAGTATTAAAATTAGATTTTAAATACTTAGTGTGGTACATAAAATATATGTATTGACGTTCAGAATCCGCTGTGAGCTGGATACTGGCTTCAAGCCGAGATTTCTCGCGAATTGGAAACGGGACGAAAGTCGCGTGTTTCGACCGTAGATACCTAAGTTTAGGAACTACCCTTTGGGTATGTATACTAAATTAGGAAATGTTATAATGTAACTAGTTTAACTAGAGACATTATCTTTATATCAGTGTTTAATCCATTGCGGATAAAACCTTTATATTCTAGAACACTAAAGTGTTTCAATATATAAAGATGATACTGAGATAAATACATTGGGTGTAAATAACAAAATTTATATTTTGAATATAAATAAAATCTCAAACATATAAAATGACAAATAAATAGCTCAAATTGATTTGATCAAAGAGACTTATTTGTGGCATTGTTGTCTAGGACACAATTAAAACCAGACTCGTATATCCACACTTTTGAAGAGTGGATACTAGGACTGATTTGACTATTCAAATAAGGTCTGCGAATCTAGTTTATTAGGTAAAACTACCTAAAATACTATTTACTTGGTAATAGTAAAAGGGCCACCGATCTGTTAGCCCTATTCATGGTGAAGTAAGTGGGCCCATATCTAGCTAGGCTAGATGTTAACATGAATATTTCGTGACCTTAACGGATGTGACATCACGTTATGGTTATGTGTTTCTTTTGAAGAACACAGATCGGAAACTTTAGAGTTTCGACACGAAGTAGACAAACAGATCGGCTATAGTATTATTCCGCCACGATAAAACCGTAATGGAAAATACTTAAGCAGTAAGTTTCATACGTAAATGAAAGAGTACGGTATTCTTTCATATGAGGACTCCTCCCGAGACACGTCAGTTGACGGTGTGTGTCCGAACCAAAAACTGAATTTTGTTGGACATGATAAGGTTGATCACGAGTCGCTCTGAGCTACTATTTCCTTCTACAGGATATGTATTAACAGTGCAAAACTTATTTAGAATAAGGTTCCATATAAATCTGTTTGACAGATATCATATAGGATATGAACAGGGAAGAAACGAGGTTTCTCATCCTGATAATTTGGGTATGCCAGGCATAGCTTTTGGATGATACCAAACTAAGGACCCAAATTGGATAAATGCCAATATAAGTTATCCTAAGGGAAACCTTAAGTATAGTACTTATAAATCCCACATGAGAACAATGTAATTGTTGCTCACCATGCGGTTTTCCTGAGAGGAATACCGATATGCAGTGGTCAGTGGGAGGATAGTGATACTCGATGAAAATCGGAGTAATACTGTTCAAGGCACGAAGTCCTTAATGGAACACAAATAGTTCATCTATGATGAATCTATACCATTAATCTTCAAATACACAAGAAACTAGTAGATCGGATAGAGTCAGAAAACAACCTAGGGTATGGGTTTCTGATCTCACCTCATAAAGATGTCAATCTTATGGTGGTGTACCATCCGACTACGTTTAGAGGAAGTGATACGAGGTATCGACTCCATGTTATGGGAAAGTGCCATGAATCCGAAATGGATTCCATGTATAACAACTATTTTGGATACTAGTTGTTGTACCACAAGGCGTTGTGCCTATTGGTACTATAAATGTCTTCAAGGAAGACATACATGGAAGGCAACATACCAACGTGCAAAGCTATGCTTTTGACGGAAAGGTATCGTTATCAACACTGTGTTAATAACGGTTCAACCTTTTACCTGTTGCCATGGTAAATCCATTTTGAAGATGCTTATAAATAACTATATATTTCATTTATGAAATATGTCAGTTATAAATCAAAATCGCTTTCCTGAAAAGGAACCTTTTGGAGGATGTTTACAACATCCTGATTTTGTATAACCGACAAACAAGGTTTGCGGGTTATTCGATCCATGTTTGGATCAATGCAAGCATAAGGTTCTTGGAACTGTCGTTTTGAAATAATCATAATGGTTTATGATTTGATTCAAAACTAAATAATTCTTGTGTATATAAGGAGGTTAGTGGGAGAGGGCACTGACAATGAAATTCCCATAAAACAATTGTGTGAAAGCTTGGCTTTCATAGAAATTCTTCGTAGAATTCTGGGAGATAACAACCTTTATTAGAGGAATAACGATCTACTGGGATAGATTTGGAGTTGTTAACTCTTTGGGAAATTGTACATTTAAAATGTACTTGTATTGGTGTCTCATACGCTTCAAGCATATGGAGTCACAATCAGGTCAATCCAAGTGACAGTCACTGGATTGAAGTTAAGAACATCTGTTAGTATCTCAGAGAACTAAAGATGCTATCTTAAACTATGGAGAAGGAGAACTTGAAGTGACTGGGATCCACTGCTGCAAGTTTCCAAACAGTTAAATACTGTGGTACTATGAAATTTGAATAACGGGACAGTGAGCTGGAAATCTTCCAAGCAAGATAACTGTTGTCGAATAAACAACAAACGCGGATTATTGCTGCAGCTGAGGCAGCAATAGAAGCCATTTGGATCGAAAATAAATCTAATTAGATTAGATATAGTTCTGTTAGCAGCTGAGCTAGGCGTCAGCACAGGCTAAGGAATTAAAGGTCTCATCGACGATCCAGATATATACTTATATCATCTGATTCGTTCGGATCATACATCGTGGCGTTGTGATGATCGTATAAATCGCGTCAAACGATAATCGAACAAATCCGCTGACGAAAAACCCTTCCTCAGCAATTTGAGCGAACCTTACATAGTTCGGGTGTTAGACACTCGAGTGACTGGCTATGTGCCAAGTGGGAGATGTTGGATAATATGACCCATAGCGTCACTATTTGCACAGATCATGTGTTGTTGTAGCAAATTAACTATGTAACAAGGAAATGCACTCTCGTCATTTTGTGATTAGATCAACCTTAGATATATAAATGAAGAGAGGTCCCTATGATTAGTTCCTGGATTGAGATGATATGAGACAGTATCAGTCCACGAAGGATTAATCATTAAATATCCCTAGCCGTAGTATTATCGAGACTGGACATCGATAATGCGGAATAGGCTAGTATTGCACTTGTGCACGTTGTGAGGGCACAACGGCATAGTTCTCATATATATAAGTATTGGATACTTGTGCAAGTGCGATAGGAGGTCGTGTTTCACCGATGGTACGGGAAACAGCTTCGCTCTGGATAGACCCTTCGGAATCCCATTGGTATTATGACTAGGTGTCTATGGGAGGCCGAAATCAAGGTAGGTGTGTATAGTCTTAACCTGAGACTTGCATCGCTAATACTTACGACAATCGGTAAACTTTGGTTTTGGTGGTGGGGGATCTTAACTGGTTCTGTGTTCACCTCTTCTGGGTTTGTCAGAGAATCGTAGTGTATTGGATGTGATGTCGAGACGGAAGTATCACTCCAGTCATAGTGGAGATGATGTCACGCAGGATACGGTATTAGTGCTCTTAAGTGATGCGCCTCCAATCGTGATATTATGACCAGGTCATGAATATCCGATTATAGAGACTAGTTACCAGACATCCGATATGTGTTTCGGACGGGGCAGACACTTATCCAGCCCCAGCCCTAGCACGTGATTATCCGATACTGGGCCAATATGCACAATACATTAGTATACTACGCTTGATACGGATCATGATATTCTTTGATGAATATGTCCGGAGAACTTGGGAAGACTTGGTGCTTTGCTAGGAGTCGACCTTGTCTCGTAAATCGATAGAACGTAGTACTTGGTACGTACGTGATTCGGATACTCCGACGACCGTATTTACTGCCAGATTATCCGGGGATCTCATGGGTCGCTTCCCGATAATCCACCGATGACGCACAACTCGCACTCTTGAATAATCTGGGATTATATAGAAGAGAGAGAAAATTAATCTAGGATTAATAACTGAGATATTTTATCCGGATAAAATGTCGTCTAAAGAGAGGAGAACGATTAATTTGGAATTAATCGATGAATTAATATATTCGATATATTAAATGAAATTAGATTTCGACGCGGAATTAAAATTAGATTTTAATTCGGGCAAACGAGTTAATTTAGAATTAATTCATTAGCGACGTAAATAATAATTTCGCCAGGCGCAATTATTTATTTAAATTCGATTGAATTAACATCACGACGTAAGCTCGGTATTTCGGAAATATCGAACCCGAACGCGTGAGTGCACGTGGGCCCACTTTCATTTGGAAACGTGTGGGGCCCACATGACACATGTCATTTTATGCATTATTTTATTCTAATGCATTGCATGGTGATAGTGTACAATACACTCAATGGTCTTGCATGGAGTTTGAGTGTTGACACTCTAAACCATTGCATGATTTGTGTCATAAATTTATTATCAATTTAATAAATATTATGGCATAATATATAAATTGATGTTTTGGTAAATCATTCAACTTAACACAATTACATTTTCTCTCAAAAATTCTCTCATCTCTCTCACGCAAACAAGAAGCTATTCTTCACTGGTTTTGAACCAGTTTGGCGTGACTTTAGGGGAGCAAGGGTTGGGTTTTCATGATGAAAACCGCAAGTGCTAGCACACTACGAGTCTTGCGAAGGGGTAGGGAGGTTCACCCATGAGGCGGACTCATCCGACGGAGTTTGGAGCTTCGTTTTGAGACCCGAAATTCTGTTTTGCAGGGACAGTGGACTGTTGCAGTTTGGCGTGAATGGCAGTGGCATTTTGGACTTCATCGTCTCCAAATCGACTCAACCGATCTGTGATGTGAGTATTCCGCTACCTCCGTTGATGTATTCACACATTGTTTTCATGTCTTGTTTGATCTTGGGACCTTAGAATAACCAACAGGTTAATGACTATTCTCAAGGAGATAAAGTCAAAAGTTTGCAATCAGGCAAGTAGCGCAAGGCGCACCTTACTTCGATATTCTAGAAGCCCAAAGGCGTCTGGAGTGTTGAAACAGACAAATTAAAAATCATTATAATCTTCTAGGAAGATAAATGACATATCCCAAAATGTCTGCTGAAATGTGGCAAACGGGATCGCGGAAGCGTGACTGCCGTTTGGACAAAGCAGACATGAAGGAACTAAAGACAGGGCAAGGCTCTGACTTCAAATATGTTTGTCATATTATGTTCACTACTAGTATTAAAATTAGATTTTAAATACTTAGTGTGGTACATAAAATATATATATTGTTGTTCAGAATCTGTTATGAACAGGATACTGACTTCAGATTGAGATTAATCTGCGAATTGTTAACGGGACAAAAGTCGCTGTTTTAACCGTAGATACCTAAGTTTAGGAACTACCTTCTGGTGTGTACCTAAATTTGGAAACTGTTATAATGTAACTAGTTTGACTAGATATATTATCTTTATATCAGTGTTTAACCCGCTGCGAGTGAACCTTTATATTCTAGAACACTAAAATGTTTCATTATATAAAGATGACTTTGAGATATACACATTAGATGTGAATAACAGATTTATATTTTGAATATAAATAATATCTCAATCATATAAAATGACAAACAAATAGCTCAAACTGATTTGATCAGATGAAACTTAATTGTGGCGATGTTGTCTGGGACACAATTAAACAAGAATCGTATATCCACACTTTCGAAGAGTGGGTACTAGGACTAATTTGATTCTAATCAAATAAATTCTACGAATCTTGTTTTTTGGACAAAGTGCCTAAAACACTATTTACTTGGTAAAAGTGTAAATGCCACCGATCTGTTAGCCCTATTTCACAGTGAAGCAAGTGGGCCCATGTCTAGCTAGGCTAGAGGTGGATATGAATATTTCGTGACCTTTACGAATGTGGCATCGCGTCATAGTTGGACTATTGTAATCATTATAATAATTAGTACCTTAATCGTTGATTAAATAGTTGGACTATTAGAATCAAGATTAAATTGAAAGATTGACATTTAAAACATAATCCTAGGGAAAATGTATTTAAATGGTTTAATTTTCAAATTTGGAATAAATTTCAGGATGGTACTGTAAAATAATAACTTACATTATTTGATAAAATAACATATTAGGCCTAAGCTCGGAGTGAAGCAAATAGTAGAGCATAATCTTTGGAAGATTAATGTGATGATAACTTTAGTGCTTAATCCATTATATTTACCGCAGTAGACTCCTTAATTTCTGAATCAGAACTAAGGATTAGATCCATAAAGTATGATAATGAAATTGAAGGATCTTCTTAAATCTATACTTAGATTTTAGAAGTACTAAAATTGCAATAATAACTCTTGGAGGGTTAATGAATATTCTCAAGGAGATAAAGTCAAAATTTTGCAATTAGGCAAGTAGCGCAAGGCGCACCTTACTTCGATATTCTAGAAGCCCAAAGGCTTCTAGAGTGTTGAAACAGACAAAGGCAAAATCATTATAATCTTCTAGGAAGATAAAGGACATATCCCAAAATGTCTGCTTAAATGTGGCAAACGGGATCGAGGAAGCGTGACTGCCGTTTGGACAAAGCAGACATGAAGAAACTAAAGACAGGGCAAGGCTCTGACTTCAAATATGTTTGTCATATTATGTTCACTACTAGTATTAAAATCAGATTTTAAATACTTAGTGTGGTACATAAAATATATATATTGTTGTTCAGAATCTGTTATGAACAGGATACTGACTTCAGATTGAGATTAATCTGCTAATTGTAAACGGGACGAAAGTCGCTGTTTTAACCGTAGATACCTAAGTTTAGGAACTACCTTCTGGTGTGTACCTAAATTTGGAAACTGTTATAATGTAACTAGTTTGACTAGATATATTATCTTTATATCAGTGTTTAACCCGCTGCGGGTGAACCTTTATATTCTAGAACACTAAAATGTTTCATTATATAAAGATGATATTGAGATATACACATTAGTTGTGGATAACAGATTTATATTTTGAATATAAATAATATCTCAAACATATAAAATGACAAACAAATAGCTCAAACTAATTTGATCAGATGAAACTTAATTGTGGCGATGTTGTCTGGGACACAATTAAACAAGAATCGTATATCCACACTTTCGAAGAGTGGGTACTAGGACTAATTTGATTCTAATCAAATAAAGTCTACGAATCTTGTTTATTGGGCAAAGTCCCTAAAATACTATTTACTTGGTAAAAGTGTAAATGCCACCGATCTGTTAGCACTATTTCACAGTGAAGCAAGTGGGCCCATGTCTAGCTAGGCTAGAGGTGGATATGAATATTTCGTGACCTTTACAGATGTGGCATCGCGTCATAGTTGGACTATTGTAATCATTATAATAATTAGTACCTTAATCGTTGATTAAATAGTTGGACTATTAGAATCAAGATTAAATTGAAAGATTGACATTTAAAACATAATCCTAGGGAAAATGTATTTAAATGGTTTAATTTTCAAATTGGGAATAAATTTGAGGATGGTCCTTGAAAATAATAAGTTACTTTATTTGATAAAATAACATATTAGGCCTAAGCTCGGAGTTAAGAAAATAGTAGAGCATAATCTTTGGAAGATTAATGTGATGATAACTTTAGTGCTTAATCCATTATATTAACCGCAGTAGACTCCTTAAATTCTGAATCAGAACTAAGGATTAGATCCATAAAGTATGATAATGAAATTGAAGGATCTTCTTAAATCTATATTTAGATTTTAGAAGTACTAAAATTGCAATAATAACTCTTGGAGGGTTAATGAATATTCTCAAGGAGATAAAGTCAAAATTTTGCAATTAGGCAAGTAGCGCAAGGCGCACCTTACTTCGATATTCTAGAAGCCCAAAGGCTTCTGGAGTGTTGAAACAGACAAAGGCAAAATCATTATAATCTTTTAGGAAGATAAAGGACATATCCCAAAATGTCTGCTTAAATGTGGCAAACGGGATCGAGGAAGCATGACTGCCGTTTGGACAAAGCAGACATGAAGGAACTAAAGACAGGGCAAGGCTCTGACTTCAAATATGTTTGTCATATTATGTTCACTACTAGTATTAATATTAGATTTTAAATACTTAGTGTGGTACATAAAATATATATATTGTTGTTCAGAATCTGTTATGAACAGGATACTGACTTCAGATTGAGATTAATCTGTGAATTGTAAACGGGACAAAAGTCGCTGTTTTAACCGTAGATACCTAAGTTTAGGAACTACCTTCAGGTGTGTACCTAAATTTGGAAACTGTTATAATGTAACTAGTTTGACTAGATATATTATCTTTATATCAGTGTTTAACCCGCTGCGGGTGAATCTTTATATTCTAGAACACTAAAGTGTTTCATTATATAAAGATGATATTGAGATATACACATTAGATGTGAATAACAACATTTATATTTTGAATATAAATAATATATCAAACATATAAAATGACAAACAAATAGCTCAAACTGATTTGATCAGATGAAACTTAATTGTGGCGATGTTGTCTGGGACACAATTAAACAAGAATCGTATATCCACACTTTCGAATAGTGGGTACTAGGACTAATTTGATTGTAATCAAATAAAGTCTACGAATCTTGTTTATTGGGCAAAGTGCCTAAAACACTATTTACTTGGTAAAAGTGTAAATGCCACCGATCTGTTAGCTCTATTTCATAGTGAAGCAAGTGGGCCCATGTCTAGCTAGGCTAGAGGTGGATATGAATATTTCGTGACCTTTACAGATGTGGCATCGCGTCATGGTTATGTGTTTATTTTGAAGAACACAAATCTGAAACTTTTAAAGTTTCGACACAAAATAGACAAACAGATCGGCTAAAGTATTAAACTGTCACAGTGAGACCGTAATGAAAATACTTAAGCAATAAGTTTCTAATATACTTGAAAAAGTAAAGTATTCTTTCAAATGAGGACTCCTCCCGGAACACATCAGTTTGACGGTGTGTCCGAACGGATTAACCAAATTGTGGTAGACATGATAAGGCTAATCATGAGCCGCTCTGAGCTACCATTTCCTTCAACGGATAAGCATAAACAGTGCAAGAACTTATTTAGAATAAGGTTCCATAATAATATGTTTTACAAATTTCATATCAGATATGAACGGGAAAGAAACCGAGTTTCTCATTCCTGATAATTTGGGTATGCTAGGCATATGTTTGGATGATACCAAACTAGAACCCAAATTGGATAAGTGCCAATTGTAGGTTATCCTAGGGATACCATAAGTATAGTACTTATACATCTCACCAGAGAACAATGTAATTGTTGCTCACCATGCGGTTTTCCTAAGAGGAATACCGATATGCAATGGTAAGTGGGAGGATAGAAAAACTCGATGAAAATCGGAGTAATACTGTCCAAGGCACTGAATCTTAATGGAACATAAATAGTTCATCAAGGATGAAACTATTACTATTAATCTTCGAATAAACAAGAACCGCGTAAGTGAGAGAGAGTCATAAAACAACCTGGGGTATGGGTTTCTGATCTCACCTCGTAAAGATGTTAATCTTTTGAGGCATACCAACTGACTACGTATAAGGAAGTGATACCAGGTATCGACTCCCTAATCATGGCAAATTGTCATGAATCCGAAATGGATTCCATATATATCAACAAGTTTGGATATTAGTTGATGTACCGCAAGGCATTGTGCCTATTGGTACTTTATAAGTCTTCGAGGAAGACATACATGGAAGGCAACATACCAACGTACTAAGCTAGGCTTGTAGCGGAAATGTATCGTTATCAACATTGTGTCGATTACGATTCAACCTTTTACCTGTTGCCATCGTAAATCCATTTGGATAATGTTTGCTATTGCTGCATGTTTCATTTATGAAATATATCAGCTTAAAGAAAATCACTTTCCTGAAAAGGAAACCTTTTGGAGGATGTTTACAACATCCTGTCGGTTTTGTCGTACCAAAACTAGCAAACAAGGTTTGCAGGTTATTCGATCCATGTTTGGATTGAAGCAAGCATAGGTTCTTAGAATTATCGTTTTGATATTATCATAATTGTTTATGATTTAATTGAAAACGAAAAGATTTTTGTGTATATAAGAGGGTTAGTGGGAGCGCACTGACAGTGGCTGTCCTATATAAAATAATGAAAATACATCATTTCTTGGAAATGATATTCCCATAAAATAATAACTATCGGCGAAAGCTTGGCTTTCGAAAACTCTCCGTGGAATTGTACATTGAAAAATGTACGCTACCTGGTGTCTCATACGCTTTGAGCATATGAAGTCACAAACAGACCAATCCAAGTGATAATCACTGGATTGATTTTAAGAACATCTGTTAGTATCTTAGAGAACTAAGGATGCTGTCTTAGTATATAGAGAATGAGAAGTTGAAGTGACTGGGATCAGTACTGAAAGTTTCCTAACCGATAAAATGACTATAAGTCGCAAGCGGTACTACAAAGTTTGAATAACGGTACAGTTAGCTGGAAATCTTCCAAGCAAGATACTGTTACCGAATAAACAACAAATGCGGGTTATTGCTGCAGCTGAGGCAGCAATAGAAGCCATTTGGGTCGATAATAAATCTAATTAGATTAGATATAGTTCTATTAGCAGCTGAGCTAGGCTACATCGTAGGCTAAAGAATTAACGGTCTCATCAACGATCCAGATAAATACTTAGATAATCATCTGAGTCGTTCAGATCATACATCGTGGCGATGTGATGATCGAATAAATTGCATCAGATGATAATCATGCAAATCCGCTGACGAAAGCCTTTTCTCAGCAGTTTGAGCCAACCGAACATAGTTCGGGTGTCAGACACTCGAGTGACTGGCTATAGGCCAAGTGGGAGATTGTTGGACAATTATGACCCATAGCATCACTATTTGTACAGATCATGGTGTTGTTGTACAAATTAACTATGTGACAAAGGAGATTGCTCTCTTATCATTTGTAATTAGATCACGAAGATGTATAAATGATAGGAGGTCTCTGTGATTTGTTCCTGGATTGAGAATGATACGAGACAGTATCAGTCCACAGAGGATAAATCATTAAATATCTCTAGTCAGAGTATTATCGAGATTGGACATCGATAAATACGTAAAAGACTAGTATTACACTTGTGCGCATTGTGAGGGCATAACGATATAGTTCTCATATATTTGGGTATATGATACTCATGCAAGTGTAATAGGAGGTTGTGTTTTACCGATGGTACGGGAAATAGTTTCGCTCTGGATAGACCCCCTCGAAATTCCATTGGTAGTATGACTATGTGTCTATAGAAGTCCGACATCAGGGTAGGTGTATTTGGTCTTAACCTGAGACTTGTACCGCTAATACTTACGACAATCAATATACTTTGGTTTTGGTCGTCAAGGGCTTTAATCGATTTCTGTGTACGCCTCTTCTGGGTATATCGAGAATCGTAGTGTGTTGGGTGTGATGTCAAGACAGAAGTGTCACTCGAGTAATATAGAGATGATGGTCACGTAGGATACGGTACTGGTTCTCTTAAATGCTGCAGCTATCGGGATATTATGACTAGGTCATGTATATCCGATTATAGAGACTAGTTACCAGACATCCGATAGGTGCCTCGTACGGGGCAGACACAATTCCAGCCCCAGGCCTAGCACGTGATCATCCGATACTGGATCGAAATACGCAATACTATGTATACTACGCCTGATATAGATCATTTATTCATGTAAGGATATTTCTGGAGAATTGGGAAGGCATGGCGCTTTGTTAGAGGCCAATATTGTCTTGTAAATCGGTATAAACGTAGTATGAGGTACTTACCTGTTCGGATAGTCCGACGATCGAATTTACTGCCAACATATCCGGGGATCTCATGGGTCGCTTCCCAAAGATTCACCGATGACGTATAACTCGCACTATAAATTAATCTGGGATTAATTAGAAGAGAGAGAAAATTAATCTGGGATTAATTACGGAGATATTTTATCTGGGATAAAATTTCATTTAAAGAGAGATAACGATTAATTTGGAATTAATCAGTTAATTAATATATTCGATATATTAAACGAAATTAGATTTTGACGTGGAATTAAAATTAGATTTTAATTCGGGCGAACGAATTAATTTATAATTATTCGTTAGCGACATGAATAGTGATTTCGCTAGGCGTAATCATTTAATTACGATGCAACAGAAAATTTGTTAATTTGGAATTAGCGAACCCGAGCCCGAGATTATTTGCGAGCGCATTAACATTTCGAATTCGAGTGCGACACGTCAAATCAAGCGTCAAATCACTAGTCGCATCAAGCGTCAAATCATTAGTCACTTTGAGTGATGTGACAACTTGTCACTTGATTTGATTGATTGATGGAAGTTGATGGCTAGCATTTAATACTATTTTGGAGCCAAAAAAATTTTGTTGACTTTTTGAAAGCATTTACACAAATTTGGTATATGTTTTTATTTGTTGTTTGGAAATCAAATTAACTTAATACACAACTTCTCTCCTTCTCTCTATTTCTTCTCTCTCTCACGCCCAAACCAGTGGGCTTTTTCTTTTGTTCTTGGCAGTGAACTGCCGTGGAAATAGAGGAAGAAAGGGAAGCCAAGAGTTGGATTTTTGTGGCAAAAATCGCAAGTGCTATCACACTACGAGACATGCGAAGGTGATATGGAAGCCCACCCATGAGCCGGGAACCATTCGACGAAGCTTGGAGCTTGACGAAGGACCATACGGAGGCCAAACCAGTGGACTATTTCTGCACTGCCGAACCAGTTCAAGGAGGAAGAAAATGATTTTGTTGCCTCCGAGTCGCTCAAAACGATCGATGTGAGTATTCCACAACTTCTTTGATTTGTGTTCGCACTTGATTCATGCTTATTATTGATCTTGGGACCTTAATAGAAACCAACACAAACTAACATAGAACTAAACCCCATGCCCCTTAAAAGGGCAGCGACGGAACAACCACAAGGTTATTAACTTAGAAGGTCTGGTAGGGAAAGATATGAGCCTAAAAGATATGGTTTCTATATTGATAAGGAACATGATCAGGTCATTGATAATGACGATCCCACTAGTTATGACGAAGCAATGCGTGACTTTGATTCCGTCAAGTGGCTTGAGGCCATGAAATCCGAAAGAGACTCTATGTATCAGAATCAAGTCTGGGACTTGGTGGATGCACCTGAAGGGATAAAACTCATAGGTTGTAAGTGGATTTACAAGCTTAAAACTGATGCAGAAGGCAACATCCAAACCTATGAGGCTAGGTTGGTGGCGAAAGGTTATAGACAAATCCAAGGAATTGACTATGACGAAACCTTCCCGCCTATTGCAATGATAAAGTCCATTCGAATTTTACTGGCACTAGCTGCACACTTTGATTATGAGATTTGGCAGATGGATGTCAAAACAGCCTTCCTTAATGGGAACCTCGTAGAGGAAGTCTATATGAAAACCTGAGGGGTTTTCATCTAAGGATGATCATAATAAAGTATGCAAGCTTAAACGATCCATTTATGGACTCAAGCAAGCCTCCAAAAGTTGGAATATATGATTTGATGAGACAATCAAAGAATTTGACTTCATCAAATATGTAGACGAGCCTTGTGTTTACAGGAAAAGCAGTGGGAGTGCTGTTGTATTTCTTGTATTATATGTCGATGACATATTAATCATCGGGAATGATATTCCCATGATGCAAGCCACCAAGCAATGGTTATCTAAGAATTTCTCCATGAAAGATTTGGGAGAAGCAGCCTACATCCTCAGCATTAAGATCTACCGTAATAGATCTTAGAGGTTGTTAGGACTTTCTCAATCTACAGTTTGCTAATCAATTATTTACAATTGTTGTGAATAATTGAATGTAAATTATAAAGCATAAGAAATGAGATGAGTATAGTTGTGTATAGAGAATATTGATTCTCACAATACGACAACTATAGGTATTGGATATCGAATCTTCTGTCTAGTTATTTAAAATAATGTTTAATAACTGTTTTGATATTTGATATCAGAACTTATGCCTATTGGATGGTTACTTGTTCTATATAAACAGTTGTTACATATTTTAAGACGACTATTAGTGTCATTAATGAAAAGATAAACATTAAAAAAATGTTCGGTTAACTAAATAACTTAGAACAATTCTTTATGAGATTTTATCATATAAGCATTATATGCTTGTTCCGTATGGTAAAGGATGGTCTGATACGAGTTAACACCACATATCCTTATCCATTTAATGAATATTGTATTCAGGATGTTATTAAATCTCATTTAACCAATGATCGTCATTGGACAACCAGATTTATTAAACTAATACATTGGATGTATGTAGTTTAATGAATTGGAAATTGCTTTAGATAATTTTCTTTACTCCGTAACCTAGTTAATGAATTGTCATGACTTAGTTACGAGTTTCTAATAGAAAACATGTTGAACGTCTTGAATGGTTCGAGAACTTTCAATATGTTTCTGATGAAACGTGGATAGAATATTTTGAATGGTTCAAAAATATTCTATTTAAAGTGTTGAAAAATATAAAATTCTTTGTGTATCTTTGAATTGTTCGAAGATGTTTGATATGATCAAACACATGAATTTACGGCAATTAGTTCTAAATCTATTTAATGAATGTGATTCTTACTCAATATTAAACTTCCACGATTCCATTTTGATGGAATTGGTCAGTGGGAGTTATCGAATCTTATATAATTTGATTCGTTGATATTGAGTGTTACTGAATTATTTTTTCAATACTCTTGCGGTTATGCTCCTGTTACACTATTTCGTCTCTTTAATTTAGGTTCCATTATGTTACATATATGATATGTATAGTAGAAAATTCGAATCTTGAAAGGTTTGAGATTTGAAACTTTCTTTTGTATAATGGTTATATAATTGAAAGTACTTGCACCTTAGAGGTACAAGTAAAAAGGTTTATCATGTATTTTATTTGATAGAATATCTTTTCTATGATTCCGAGTAATAAAATTATTTTGTTACTTGGTGGTTGACAATGGATGTTGACGATTGCAGAAAAGATTTGACTTAGTGAAGTTAAATGTAAGAGTGATAAATTGTAATGGAACTACATAATTAATAAGATGAAAAGACCCTTAGATATCCTCCTTATAAGTTCAATAGGATGTCAGAATCATTTACAAAGCATTTGATACTTAATGATTCTGTTTGTTGGGAAGCAGCCGCGAGTGCGCAGCGGAAAATTAAAAATTATGATGCCGCTATCCTTTTGCCCAATACCCATTTGTTTTTATTATTCTACAAGACTAGGCATGTTACTATATATTCTAAGCGTAAAAACACATAAAACATGCAAAGAACATAAACCTAAACATGCTAACTATCATAAGAACTCTAATTAAAATAAAGAAAGAAAAGATTTACTTGAACCGAAGACTCCTCCAGTCCTCCCTCTAATCTACAAGCTTTTCTCGAACTCAGCAAGCTCTTCCACGTTCCAAAGAGCCACCCAAGTGTGTGGCCTCCAAAGTGCACACACCAAAGCCAAAACTCAACGGCAAGACTACGCCTTGAGTGCACATGTATTTTTTCCATTGGTGCTAGCCTAGGAAAATACCTCAAAACTTTTAACTTGAGATTCCTCTAGTCAATTAGACTTAAGGATCCTCAAAATCAGTGGCTTACTATTAAACTTTAGAGTTGCTCACTTATATAAATCCAAGATATGAAAGGTTTTGGTGTAAAAAATTTGTAAAGAATTCTTTGGGTTTATATAGGTACTCAAAGACAACAAAATTAATTAAGAATCCGATGTAGGATAAATGCTAATTAAATCTTAGCCTTTTTATCTTAATATAGTGGTTTAATGAGATTATAAAACCCTAATAAGAGTTTGGGCCGAATTGGAATTAAAAAAAAAACAATTTTAAAAAAAACACAGAAATTTTTATTTATTCAATTTTCCAATTCCCAAAGTGCCCCTATCTTCATTCACCAATCCCTAAGCCACTTTGGAACCTCATAAATGATATGTTCAATAATTAAACACATTGAACCATGTATGAACAATTTCTACAACAATCATATATGCTGTTAAATTTGTACTGTGCACTGTTAACCATTGATTTCGACTTTGTTGTGTGTGACCTTTTGGGTTCCCCTCAAGTTGGACATGAAATGAATCATGATAATTTAATCAAACATAAATTATCCTCTGATCAGATGGTCGTTCGATTTCAATGACCAAGGTTGACATCTAACAATATTCCAAGGCCCCCAAATGAGAAGGAAAGATATATACCCATTCTGTATGCGATTTACCTATGATACGGTCCATCGCCTCACTGTAACCCCACCTTTTGACCTAGGGTATGGAAAGTTTCTACCCATATAGTCAAAGGTATGATGTTGATAGTGTCATGAATCGTGCTAACCCAAAAATCTCACATGATTCTTCCGATGCGGCCACAGTCTCAAGCACTGATCACACATATCAACCCGCGAACTGGAATACTACGCTTATAAGAAAATATTATCCGAGAGAGTGGAGATTCTCTATTGTATCTTTACAAACTTCATGTGTTTCAATAAATGACGCAATCATACCCTTATGACCGGATCTTTTGAACTGGGGAAGGAGAATGTCAAAGTCATTTGATTCACACATAAGATTGTAAAGACCTCAAGTCTAAGGACTAGTCATACAATCGATACATGAAAGTTCTCACAGACACATGGGATAAACACTCCATGTGAAAACTTTCGGTGGTCAGTTCGATGGACACGAGCAACTCATGCATCCATGTGATACACCTAGCGGACGGATCTCCGCTAGTAGCCTATGAGATCAGCTACCCCGCTTAAGGGCGGATCTTATCATCATGCTAGTCTCTCCGCTTTGTGAACGCCCAGATTATTCACAAAACTATGACTAGGAATGTTTGAGAGTAATGATTCTCATAAGGAGTGGAAGCCATCATCTTATTACTACAAGGGATTTATTACAGAGTTTGATGATTCGTATAATTTATACAAGACACGTATAATGAAGATTGCCATTTTATTAGTTAATGAAAAATATTACAAATACATGTACATATAGCCCATCCATAAGTTGGGTATAGGGCATATCCCTTACAATCTCCCATTTGCACTATAGCCAACTAGTATGAATCTGGACACCATACTCTTAAGTGTGCCTATCATGCTTTTGTTGAGTCAGCCCTTAAGTCAGAGAATCTGCAAGATTATTTTCTGTGGGTATTTTCTCTATAATAACTTATTTTCTCTCAATAATCTCACTGATGAGATGAAATCGCCTGAGTACATACTTGGATTTCTGGTGGGACCTTGGTTCTTTTGATTGAGCAGTGGCGCCCGTGTTGTCACAGTACATCATGATGCCATTCTTTATCGCGGGATGTACTTTCAGCTCCGTGATGAACTTCTTTATCCAGACTACTTCTTTAGCTGCCTCAGATGCTGTAATATACTCGGCTTCAGTGGTGGAGTCCACTGTAGTTGACTACTTTGAGCTTTTCCAAATGACAGCTCCGCCATTCAAAGTAAACAGATATATTGTTTACGATCTACTGTCATCCATATCGGTCTGAAAGCTCGCATCACAGTAACCAATGACTTTAATCTCAGAACATCTTCGTATGTCAAGAAAAAATCCTTAGTTCTTCTCAGATACTTGAGGATTATTTTGACAGCTGCCCAGTGTTGCACACCAGGATTTGCCTAATACCTGCTCGTTATGCTAAGAGCATAAGAGACATAAGGTCTTGTACATAGCATGGCGTACATGATCGATCCTATTGCTGAAACATAAGAGATCCTATTCATATGCTTTCTATCTGAAGGAGTATGTGGACATTGCTCCGTAGATAATTTGATTCCATGACAAGTACGTAAACTACCTCTTTTGGAATCTTCCATTTTGAATCTTTTCAAAACTTTATCTATGTATGTAGATTGAGAAAGTCCTAACAACCTCTTGGATCTATTACGGTAGAACTTAATGCCGAGGATGTAGGCTGTTTCTCCCAAATATTTCATGGAGAAATTCTCAGATAACCATTGCTTGGTGGCTTGCATCATGGAAATATCATTCCTGATGATTAATATGTCATCGACATATAATACAAGAAATACAACAGCATTCCCACTACTTTTCCTGTAAACACAAGGCTCGTCTACATTTTTGATGAAGTCAAATTCTTTGATTGTCTCATCAAATCGTATATTCCAACTTCTGGAGGCTTGCTTGAGTCCATAAATGGATCATTTAAGCTTGCATACTTTATTATGATCATCCTTATATGCAAACCCCTCAGGTTGTGTCATATAGACTTCCTCTACGAGGTTCTCATTACGGAAAGTTGTTTTAACATCCATCTGCTAAATCTCATAATCAAAGTGTGCAGCTAGTGCTAGTAAAATTCGAATGGACTTTATCATTGGAATAGGCGAGAAGGTTTTGTCATAGTCAATTCCTTGGATTTGTCTATAACCTTTCGCCACCAACCTAGCCTTATAGGTTTGGATGTTGCCTTCTGCATCAGTTTTACGCTTGTAAATTCACTTGCAGCCTATGGGTTTTATCCCTTCAAGTGCATCCACCAAGACCCAGACTTGATTTTGATACATAGAGTCAATTTTGGATTTCATGGCCTCAAGCCACTTGACTGAATCAATGTCACATATTTCTTCGTCATAACTGGTGGGATTGTCATTATCAATGACCTGATCATGTTCCTCATCAATATGGAAACCATATCTTTCAGGCTCATATCTTTCCCTACCAGACCTTCTAAGTTCATAACCTTGTGGTTGTTTCGTCGCAGCCCTTTTGAGGGGCCTGAGGTTTAGTTCTATGTTAGTTTTTTTTTCGTACCTCATCGAGGTCAAGTCTACTCCCACTATATTTTTTGAGAAGGAATTCATTTTCTAGAAATTTAGCATTTCGTGAGACAAATGTTCTTTGTTCATTTGGGACGTAGAACATGTATGCTCTTCAGTTTAAGGCATATCCTACAAACTTAAATTTAACTACCCTATCCTCCAATTTGTTAGTTTGTGTGAGCTTAACATATGCGTCACATCCCCAAACTCTTAGATAATTAAGACTAGGACGTTTCCCAGACCATAACTCATATGGTGTTTGACTAACAGTCTTGGAAGGAACTTGGTTTTGTAGCAGTGTTGCAGTTTCTAAAGCAAGACCCCAAAGTGAAAAAGGTAGATCCGTGATTGGCATCATTGATCAGACCATATATAATAATGTCTGATTTCTCCTTTCGGAGACCCCATTATGTTGTTGAGTTCCCGGAGGAGTCAAATGGGAAACAAAAATCTTGAAATTTGTCGCTTAAGTATTCAACACCTCGGTCAGACCTTAGTGACTTAATACTTTTATTAAGATGGTTTTCTAATTCAGCTTTGAAGTCTTTGAATTTCTCAAAGGCTTCAGATTTGTACCGTATAAGGTACACATACCCATATCGCGAGTGATCATCGATAAAGGTAATGAAATAGGAGAATCCACCTCTAGCGGTGACTGGCATTGGTCCGCATACATCAGAGTGTATGAATTCTAATGTCTCCGCTGCACACTGTCCTTTACCTTTGAAGGGTAATTTGGTTATTTTACCAAGTAAACAAGACTCACAAGTTCCATAAGGTTCATATTTGAAGGGTCTGAAATACCAATCCTTATGTAGCTTAGTTAATCTTTTTTCATTGATATGACCTAAGCAACTGTGACATATAGGTGATTCATTGAGATTATTTGAGTTAACGTTGTATATATTAGAGTTGAACATTCTTTGTTATTACACTGTTGACTATACCATTACTGAAAATACCATCTCCATATTTTATTTCATTGAAATAAATGGAACGTTCATTACAACTTATTAGGCATTAAAAGCCTTTATATACATAAAGAAAAAATTGAAATGATGTTATTTACTAGAGAATGTACATAAACACAATCTTCTAAGTCTAAAACTAAACCATTCCGAAAAACTAATGAATAAGTCCCCACGCGCAATGCAGCCAGTTTTGCTCCATTACCCATGCGTAAGTCAACCTCCCCATGACGGAGTCTCATACTGTTTCTCCGGCCCTGCATATTGTTACACAAGTTAGTCCTACAACTGGTGTCAAGCACCCAAGTAGAAGGTTTAGAGTTTTGAAAATATAATTCAATCATATACAACATACATGAAGCATTGGGCTTCTTGGCCTCTTGGGCTTCCCTAGCTTCCTTGGCTTTCAAGGATCTACAGTCTTTCTTCCAATGACCATTTTTCCACAAAAGAAACATTTCCCCTTTCCCCTTTTCTTCTCCACCTTACTGTTGGAGTTTAATCAAGTCCACAAGATCACAAACAATGCATAAAAAAACGAGTTGAATACACAAAGGAGTAAGGCGGAATTCATACTCACATTGATGGGTTTGATGCTAGGAAGAACAAGACCAAAAACGCACTGCATGTTGCTGCCTCCATCAAGCTCGGTTTTGGACTGGTTTGGACTGCAGTGGACTGCCGGTGGGGGCTGTTATGATGCTCCAAATTCGGCCATGCAAGACTCCATTGAAGCTCCAAGCTTCAAGCTTTCCAAGCTCACAAATTCGTTTCCCTATCACCTATGTATAACCCAAGGTGTGCTAGCACTTCAACATCTTCCTTTTTGCTTCTCAAAGATTTCGTGAAACCAGAAAAATGAAGAAGAAATCGGCAAGAACCGTGAATGGAAGAGGAGAGAAAGATGAAGAGTTTTGGCTCCAATTTTTGCCAAAACCGAATACTGTACCAAGTACAAGTGAGAGAGAGTAAAAGCTTTTGTATATATCTTTATTTTTTAATTATTTACCAAGTAAATAAAATAAGATATATATACTTAACTTTAATTCAAAAGTCAAAAAGGCAAGGAATAAAATAATGTTATATTCCATCTCAAGCCTTTTAAAAGCTTTCAATCATTACACATCACTATTCACATCACATGTCTTCACTTTATCAAAGTGACATATTGTCAAGTCATATCACTCAAAGTGACAATTGATTTGACGATTGACGCGACTAGCGATTTGACGCTTGATGTGACTTGCGTGCCGCACTCGAATTCGAAATGCGAATGCGCTCGCAATCACTCTCGGGCTCGGGTTCGCTAATTCCAAATTAACGAATTTTCCGTCGCGTCGTAATTAAATGATTACGCCTAGCGAATTCACTATTCACGTCGCTAACGAATTAATTCTAAATTAACTCGTTCGCCCGAATTAAAATCTAATTTTAATTCCGCGTCGAAATCCAATTTCGATTAATATATCAAATATATTAATTTTATCGATTAATTCCAAATTAATCGTTCTCTCTCTTTAACGATATTTTATCCGAGATAAAATATCTCCGTAATTAATCCCAGATTAATTTTCTCTCTCATCGAATTAATCCCAGATTAATTCTATCTCTCTCTTCTAATTAATCCCAGATTAATCAAAGTGCGAGTCATACTTCATCGGTGAATCTTCAGGAAGCGACCCATGAGATCTCCGGATATGTTGGCAGTAAATACGATCGTCGGACTGTCCGAACACGTAAGTACCTTGTACTACGTTTATATCGATTTACAAGACAAGGTTGGCTTCTAGCAAAGCGCCATGCCTACCCAATTCTCCAGAAATATTCTTACAGGAATATATAGATCTGTATCAAGCGTAGTATACCGTAGTATTGTGTATATCGGCCCAGTATCGGATAATCACGTGCTAGGGCTGGGGGTGGATAAGTGTCTCCCCCGTCCGAAACACATATCGGATGTCTGGTAACATAGTCTCTATAATCGGATATACATGACCTGGTCACAATATCCCGATTGGTTGCGCAACACTCAAGAGCACTAGTACCGTATCCTGCGTGACATCATCTCCAAATGACTAAAGTGACACTTCCATCTTGACATCACACCCAATACACTACGACTCTCTGATAAACCCAGAAATGGTGTACACAGAACCGGTTAAAGCCCCCTACCACCAAGACCAAAGTTATCGATTATCGTAAGTATTAGCGATGTAAGTCTCAGGTTAAGACTATACACACCTACCTTGATTTCGGCCTCCCATAGACACATAGTCATAATACCAATGGGATTCCGAGGGGTCTATCCAGAGCGAAGCTGTTTCCCGTACCATCGGTGAAACACGACCTCCTATCGCACTTGCATAAGTATCCAATACTTATATATATGAGAACTATGCCGTTGTGCCCTCACAAACGCGCACAAGTGCAATACTAGCCTATTCCGCATTATCGATGTCCTGTCTCGATAATACTACGGCTAGGGATATTTAATGATTAATCCTTAGTGGACTGATACTGTCTCATATCATCTCAATCCAGGAACTAATCATATGGACCTCTCTTCATTTATATATCTATGGTGATCTAATCACAAATGATGAGAGTGCAATTTCCTTGTCACATAGTTAATTTGCTACAACAACACAATGATCTGTGCAAATAGTGACGCTATGGGTCATTTTGTCCAACACTTACCATTGGGCTTTAGGTGATCTGAAGCCTTGGCCTTGGCCTTAATTTTCTTTGGGCCTCGTGGCTTTAGGTCTGTACCTGTAAGCATGACAGATGTTTTAAGCTCCGGTTTCAAGTCCTTCTCTGCTTGCTTTATCAGATTGTGCAATTCTGCTAAAGTAGCTTCTTTATTAGACATATGAAACTGCATAATAAAGTTAGAGATGTCTTTTGGTAAGGACTGAAGAATTAGATCGTGACCTATCTCATGATCCATGATGAACCCGAGGTTGGCCAATTTTTCAATATGGCCAATCATCTTAAGCACATTTCCACTAACAGATCATTCCTTATACCTTGTTTGGAATAAGGCACATGACACTTGGAATCTCACGGTATGAACGGAAGTTGCATACAACTCCTTCAAGTGAAAGATGATGGTTTGACCATCCATATCTTCGTGAGCTTTCGGAAGTTCATCCGACATAGAGCCAAGCATTATGCAAACTGCTTGCTCAACATCATCGACGTGTTTCTTCCAAGCATCAAATGTATTTTGGTCAGCATCTTCTGCGGGTTCAGGGGGGAATGGTCTTTCAAGAACATATAAAATATTTTCTTGTCGTAAGACAATTTTAAGGTTTCTAAACCAGTCATTGTAGTTGTCCCCTTTGAGCTTATGCTCATCAAGGATGGAACGAAGTGATACTCTGTTTGCCATTTGAATGTTTGTGAAATATTTCAACCCACCTGTTAAGAGAGAATGTTAAAATTAGGAATATGTTTTCAATAGTGTTTCATAATAACATGGGCTTTTAATATTATGAAGTTGCTCCCACTAAAATGTTTTAAAATTTTAAGTAAATCGTATTAACCCCAATTTGATGGATTTATTGTGGGCAAGGATCCCATTATCATCATTTCATAACTCCGACTAGGGCCGGTCATTATAAAATACGATAATTAGGTAGGTTCCCAACCAATTTATGATATAAATCACAATTCCTTGATCATTGGGTTGAGCAATCAAATATGCCATAGCTTATGCTAGCACTTGTGGACACCCAATCTTTGCCACTAAGTTATAAGACCACGCCTAAGGGTCGCTGCGTCTTATGACTCAGAAAAGTCAAACCATTGTCAATAGTACGATTTAGGGATAAATTGGTATTGGTCAGTCTGGTAAAGCCTAGTCCTGCCAATACGGTTTAAGCCATTTGGGTCTATACTTTACAATGGGAGGAAAATTTTAGACTTAAATTATTATTGAGGATTTTAGCAAGTTTAAGTGAATAACTGTCAAATGGATTCCTCCATTGAAAATTCCCCAGAGGGAGGGTGAAGCGAACTCTCTTAAATACCCTTACCTATTAGGCTCTTATTGCCTTGGTGACAAGAATAAACAATAGATCCTCCAAATTAGTCCAACACTTTTAAATATGCTTTAAGGTAAGCTTTGAGTAAATGAATATCTATATGTCTTCACATCTTTTCCTTTTGGCTATAAAAAAGTAGTGAGTGAAGGAAGACACCAAATCATTATCTAACTCTAGTAATACCTTTGGTTAAATTAACTTTAGTTTGGAAATTTTTATTAACGCCTTGGTCCCACCCCACTTGTATCTTATATAATGTATTTTATTATAAACAAGTGATTTACATTTATTAGCCTTAAAGGTAATAAATCTCTAAGTTCATCATGGAATAATTACTTAGCTAAGGGATAAGCAATACACTCTCTATTTCCTTAGAAATCTCTAGATGCTTGCACCGTAAAATAATCATGCCAATTCTAATCATACATAGAATCATCAAGCATATGAGTTTTAATATGTTGGAATTATTTTAGGCATTAAATAACTTTGATTAATATTTAATTATGATATTTCAATTTATTTTAATCAAATAAATTACTATTCATTTTTTTTTTCAGATGCGTGAACTTTAAATGCAATTTCACAATTCAAATCTTAACCAAATCATGTAAAATTTGTGCCTAAAAGTACGTTCAGGGTGTTAGATTTCCAACGAGCTTTTACACACCCAATTACGAGTTCAAATGAGAGAGAACTAATCAAAACAAAAACGGCGCGCTGATACCAATTGTTGGGAAGCGGCCGCGAGTGCGCAACGGAAAATTAAAAATTACGATGTCGTTATCCCTTTGAACAAGACCTATTTGTTTTGATTATTCTACAAGACTAGGCATGTTACTATATATTCTAAGCATAAAAAACTCATAAAACATGCAAAGAACCTAAACCTAAACATGCTAACTATCATAAGAACTCTAATTAAAATAAAGAAAGAAAAAGACTTACTTGAACCGAAGACTCCTCCAGTCCTCCCTCCAATCTAAAAGCTTTTCTCGTTCCAAAGAGCCACCCAAGTGTGTGACCTCCAAAGGTGCACACACCAAAGCCAAAACTCAACGGCAAGACTACGCCTTGAGTGCACATGTATTTTGCCCTTGGTGCTAGCCTAGGCAAATACCTCAAAACTTTTAACTTGAGATTCCTATAGTCAATTAGACTTAAGGATCCTCAAAATCAGTGGCTTACTCTTAAACTTTAGAGTTGCTAACTTATATAAACCCAAGATATGAAAGGTTTTGGTGTAAAAAATTTATAAAGAATTCTTTGGGTTTATATAGGTGCTCCAAAGATAAATAAATTAATTAAGAACCCTCTGTGGGATAAATGCTAATTAAATCTTAGCCATTGCATCTTAATATAGTGGTTTAATGAGATTATAAAACCCTAATAAGAGTTTGGGCCGAATTGGAATTCAAAACAAATAAAATAAAATAAAAAAACGCAGATTTTTTTTATTCATTTTTCCAATTCCCACAGTGCCCCTATCGTCATTGACCAATCCCTAAGCCACTTTGGAACCTCATAAATGATCTGTTCAATAATTAAACACATTGAACCATTGATGAAGAATTCTTACATCAATCATATATGCTGTTAAATTTGTACTGTGCACTGTTAACTATTGATTTCTGTTGGTAATCTAATAACCATGTCCCAAGATCAAAAACAAGCAAAATATATATAAGAATGAACTACATTGAAGTAATGGCGGAAACAATACTCACAAAAACGGATGTGGATGCAATGGATGAAACAAATGTTGCTCCTTTGTGCAGTGGAGGATTCGGCCAAGATGAAAAGAAATGCTCCAAGCAAAGTTTGATCCTTCCAAGCTCTAAGATGAGTTTCCCATAACACTTGTATGATCCCTTGATGTTGCTAGCCAAAGTTGTGTGTTAGAGTTCCAAACAATGCACACTTTCTTCTTGTCTTGCCACAAAACAAATGAAGAATTGGAGAGAGCTTTGAGAGCTCACTGTTTCGGTATTAGAGAGGGAGAGGAGGATTTTATTTTTGTCTCAAAAATCAATTTATATTTATGTCATAATTATATTAAATAATAATTACTTATGACACAAACCATGCAAGACTTAGAGTGTCTAACACTCATTTCCATGCAATACCCTTGAGTGCTTTTACACTATCTTCATGCAATACATCTTGATTAAATAATGCAAATAATGACAAGTGTCATGTGGCCCCACACGTTTCCAAATGAAAGTGGGCCCACGTGCACTCACGCGTTCGGGTTCGATATTTTCGAATACCGAGCTTACGTCGCGACGTTAATTAAATCGAATTTAAAGAAATAATTGCGCCTAGCGAAATTATTATTTACGTCGCTAACGAATTAATTCTAAATTACTCGTTTGCCCGATTAAAATCTAATTTCAATTTCGCGTCGAAATCGAATTCCGATTATTATATCGAATATATAATTTTACGATTAATTCTAATTAATCGTTCTCTCTCTTTATATAGTACTTTAATCCAAGATAAAGTCTCTCCGTAATTAATCCAAGATTAATCGAGTTTGAATCATACGTCATTGGTGAATCTTCGGGAAGCGACCCAAGAGACCTCTAGATATGTTGGCAGTAAATCCGGTTGTCGAACTATTCGAACACGTACGTACCAGTAGTACTACGTTTTTTACCGATTTACAAGACAAGGTTAGCTTCTAGCAAAACGCCATGCCTACCCAATTCTCTAGAAATATTCTTACTGGAATATTAGATCTATAACAAGGCGTAGTATACCGTAGTATAGTGTATATCGAACCTGTTGGTTACTATAATATGTCCCAAACAAGATTAAGCATATGAAATACTATGAATGAATATATATAAAAGACTTGAAGCATGGCGGAATCATACTTACAAAGCTATGTGATGAAGAAGATGATCAAATGGTGGAAGCTCCAAGTGTTGGAAGATTCGGCCAAGAGGAGGAAGAAGACTTGAAGCTCCAAGCTTTTGTATTCCAAGCTCTTTGATGGTTTCCCTATCACCTCTTTTTGATCCCTTGCTTGTGCTAGCAAAAATGGAGAATAGAAGATCAAATCTTCCTTTGTCCTTCCATGGAGTTCACGGCAATGTGAAGATTTGAGAGAGAAAGAGTTTTGTGTAATTGAATTTTTTTTATTTGTTTTACCAAAAATCAATTTATATTTATGCCATAATTTTATTAAATTAATAATAAATCTATGACACAAACCATGCAATGGCTTAGAATGTCAAACACTCAAACTCCATGCAAAACATTTGAGTGTAATGCACACTATCACCATGCAATGCCTTATCAATTAAATAATGCATATAATGACAAGTGTCATGTGGGCCCCACACGTTTCCCAATGAAAGTGGGCCCACGTCCACTCACGCGTTCGGGTTCGATATTTCCGAATACCGAGCTTACGTCGCGACGTTAATTAAACCGAATTTAAATAAATAATTGCGCCTGGCGAAATTATTATTTACGTCGCTAACGAATTAATTCTAAATTAACTCGTATGCCCGAATTAAAATCTAATTTTATTTCGCGTCGAAATCGAATTTCGATTATTATATCGAATACAATAATTTTATCGATTAATTCCAAATTAATCGTTCTCTCTCTAAATTAGGCACTTTATCCAAGATAAAGTTTCTCTGCAATTAATCCAAGATTAATTAAGTCCGAATCAAATATCATAGGTGAATCTTCAGGAAGCGACCCAAGAGATCT